>JAZGTH010000026.1:5605000-5727500 GCA_036877525.1 Chromobotia macracanthus
CTGTCTTCGGCTTTTACGAAAGATGTCAAGCGGTTATCTCACACAATCTGACAAGTAACTATCACAGACTACCATAATCTGCCCTGCCTAATTCCTCCTACTGTCTCACTTTGAGCATCATGGCCATCCGTATTCACTTTTCAAAAATCTGTGCACAGTGTTTGTTAAGACTCAACAATCTAAAGGTCACTCATCTTAAAAAGCAATAAAACTGTAAGATAAAACCAGTTGGATTAATTTCTGAATATATTTACATCTATTGCTACTGCCAACACGGTTATTTATTAACATTTACATAACAATCAAAAAGAATCTTAAAGCCCAAAGATATAAATTACAATATTTTTTGTACAACAATATCTAGTTCAGTCCCTGCCCTCTTGCTCTCCACATTCTGGAATACCAAATTCCAGTGACTGTATCTGCAGGTCTACTGACTCTCTACATTCTCTGTGCGGTTATGAAATTCCTTCATCTCATTCTTATCATACTATCCTCTTCGGCGCCACCCTTGAACTCTCTCTTGAACTTTTTTGTTACATATTTGATCTCACTTCCTTGTTTTTCCAGCCCCTCTCCTTGTCCTTCGGGACACTGTCTTTGGTGCTTTCTCCATCTCCACTGGCAGAGAGTTGAGGGTGTCTGATGTCTGGCCCGTCCAGTGTACAAGGTCCTGCAGCACTCTCAGAATCCACATCTTCAGACCAAAGCTCCCGCTGCCATCCAGCTCCTTTCACACAGGCACAGACATTTCAATCACTTACTTTTAATTCTGTATTAATCAAACGTTGAGTTTGTCTAACATTTCCTATGTAAACACCTGCCGAAACACTAGATAATGACTGACATCTTTAAGATAACACAAATATCAT
Organism: Chromobotia macracanthus; assembly: GCA_036877525.1. Classification (NCBI taxonomy): domain Eukaryota; kingdom Metazoa; phylum Chordata; class Actinopteri; order Cypriniformes; family Botiidae; genus Chromobotia; species Chromobotia macracanthus. The sequence continues at coordinate 5,605,873 of JAZGTH010000026.1, forward strand.
CAGTGTGCAATAATGAAAAGCTTTACATAGCAACTCTACGTTTAAAATAAGTAAAAGCACCTCTTTAACTTCAGCTTCATATCTCTGGCCGTCCACTAGAAGTCGCTCCGTGCTCACCAACAGGTGCCCCAGACGATCCCTCACAGTTTTCCGCTGTCTCTTATACTCGCCCTCCTCGTCGGAAAATTCATCGTCTTCCCGGGTAATGACATCCTCCAGGAGTCGCAGACACTCCTTTAAGGCGGCGTGCAAGATAGATATTTTTTCTCCGGCTGACAGCTGAGGGACCAGGGGAGGAATGGACACTAAATACTCTCCGGTCCCCGGTGAGGACGGCAGCGATTCACGTTTTCTCTGCAAATGAATACGGAGAGCGAGAAGTTGAGGCGATATGCATTTGATATCACAAATGCAATAAACATTCACGTACAAATATATATTTTTATAAGGACGAAGAAAATACAATACAATACAAATTCAAAAACGTTTTGGCTGAATCAAAATGACCACAGAAGCAAAGAAAAGGGCTTAGTTGGCTTAAGATAAGTCACTAATTAATAATGTAGGGTTCACTGATCTGAGCCGACATCTAGTGCAAAAGAGACGCGGTCCTGTAGCTGAGACAAACACTTGTGACAAACACTTGTGACAAACACTTGTGTACACACTGTGCCTAAGGGCTTAACCTGTTAGTGTAAAAGCTCTGTTAATGTAAAAAGCTCTGTTAATTTAAGTAATGTAAAACGCTAAGGCATAATGCATCGCCAAGGAATAATGCATCGCTTGTACTACTTTTGTACAAACAAACAGCGGCTCCTCAACCCCCATATGCCTATTTTAAGGAGTGGAGAAAAATAACCATTTACAGTCCTAATATAGTCTATCATTCCACAATTCACAAAAAAAGACATTTTAGGCATATTTCATACGTTCAGATAACACAGCAAAAATGAATTAAATGAACACAGAAAAGTCTCAATGAACCGAATCCGTCAGCTTTACAAGACTCGCTCCTCCGCGTATAATGAAAATAATGTTTTCATTATACGACCAAACAATCAGAAGCACATCAGGTTTATTTTAGGTTTATAACGACTGACGTAGACCGAACAGGAATCAAATGTCGCACCTATTTCCAAATGAAAAGACTCCCCTAGACGCCAAACCGCTCCCACGTCTCTTTTCCAAGATGCAAGCCGAGGAAGAGAAGTGCGTTTCGGCATGCGTGTAACACCCGAGAGAAGCCGGAGGACCAAAACTGGCAAGGGACCAGAAGAAGTCCTCATTACGGAAACAATCGCTCTTTATAGTTCAGAAATATGTCCCATATCGCGTACCAACAAGTCTGGAGAACCCGTGTGTGGAGGCTCTCCATTCATCCAGTGACTTCACTTCTGTGCCATTGCGCCGCACACACAAATTCATCAGCTTCCCCCAGCATTCCTCAATCTAACGCCGTGAGGGATGATGCCAGATCGTTTTGCAAAATCAACATTGACATCGGTGTTGTAAAACAAACTAATATTGCTTCGTAGAAGTTGTTTGAGACTTACGTATAACTCCAGAAGCTGAACGCACTCCTCATGAAGAAGCCGAGCTAGCGCTGCGGATCTCCCTGCTTGGCCCCTCAACCCATGGCGACCGTGTGCCCTGCTAGCCATTGACTTGCTTAAAATGTAGTTAAAAAACAACACCTGACTCGATAACGACCGTAATGGACCTGTGAATTCTTGCTCTTGAAATTGTTGTAGCACGACTCCCTCTTTAAAGCCGCTATTTATTATATGTCGACGGCTTTTCCTCACTCCTCATATAAAGGGCGCAGCTGTTTCATTGTCCCTCTCTCTGGCATAACTTAAAACACTTCTGCAACGCAGTTCCCCCGTTATGAAATGTTAGTCTTGACTTTCTCGGTTACTCCACCCCTAACGGGAACGTGTTGCTTTTTTAGGGAGGGCTTTAAGGGACCGGAATCGTCAACAAGGAATTTTATTGGCCTAGGGGAAGCGCCATCTAAACGCTTCCCAAATCCCAAACAAGCTGGGAATTGTAAACTGGTGGAGTTAAATGGGAAAAACACAGCAAAATATTAAAATGGCCTATTCATTGACAATGCATTTTTTCAGTTTCGTATGTGGGAGAAGGATCAGTAGTAACTAACCGTAGCTCATGGACCCTGGCCCTGTACAGCACCCCTGCCCCCCAGTAGGAAGTAAAACATTGTTCACCTTATGAAATGCACACAGCACAGATGTGGGAATTATTTCCGCAATAAAGCACAGCAGAGTTGGCAAAAAAAAAATAATGTAACCCGACAGACACTTCAGCACCATAGACACTGAACAGCGGCCCATCAGCAATCAAAAAAATATGTCTTATAAATAATATTACTAGACTGACATAGCAAATTGAATGAAACTTTTTCCAAGCTTAAACTTACATGTAAACTTAAAGCTTAACTTACACAAAACAGTGGAATCGGCAGCCAGAATAACATTAGGTGGCACAGTGGCCTATTAGGTCTTAAACTTATCTTTTGATGATCAAATTATTTTAAAATGAACTCAATTAACTGCTGATTAATTCCAGATTTTCATTATAAATTAATCGTGCAAGCGGCCTTGCTAATAAATTAGAAACACGTCTTCATTTCATGTGGCTTCCATCTTGAAGGTCCCACAGAGAGCAGAACTTATGTTACTGAAAACAAATCCACCCATTTAGAGGAACGATGTGATTGGTCAGTGTTACTGTCAGTTGAAATGAGCTCATTGATTTACTATTTCTTGGTCATCTGTAATCTTTCTAGCTGGAGCACCAAATGCAGAAAACACTGAAAGCGTTAGGGCACTCTAAAACATTACTGTAAAATATACATGTACAGTATCTTACTATCAATTTTAATTGTAAATATACAGAATGTAAATATACAGGAGTACTGTAAATCATTAAGTACAGTTAAACTGTAAAAAACACACCATACTGCTATAATTAACATGCTTCCTGTGAAGTGACGTATTTGTCAATGTATGGTAACCCATACTTGAAATGTGACCCATCCAGTGAGTAGTGAACACACACACACCTGGAGCAGTGGGAAACTATCACTGCAACACCCGGGTAGTAACAGGGGAAAGGTGCCTTGTTTAGGGCACCTCAGTCGTTTACTGCCAGCTGTGGGAACTGAACCCCCCTCAATATATCCTTAATTCATAGTAAAATACAGTATTACAGTAAAAATACAGTTTTATAGTAAAAAAAACAATAGCTTTTTGTAAATTGCTACTGTTAAATCTACAGTGACCATCCACTTCAAACCTTCATGTTCCAACACAAACTAAATAGGCAGATTTAAAGCATGCATTTCCTCAAAAATTGTTTTGAAAATATAATAATTAGTATAATATTACATAATATTATAATTAGAATAATATTAACTTTTTTTACCCTAGTTTACGTCCTCTCCAAGGGCCTAGAGGCCCCTGACGGTTCCAGCATTTCATTTAAATAAAACAAACATCAAAGCATGTCACTATTTCTGTGGTGGATAATAACACTCCCACCAGTGATAAACTTTCAGAAGGTTATAACACACTATGAAAAAGCATTTTTTATTTAACTAAATATATTTTTGTGGGATTTAAGTGCAGGATTTGCCCAGACCCGAAAGATTCAAGCTTTCTGCCAAATTCTGCAGTTGGACAGTCTACTCATCAGTTTATGTCTAAACAGAAACAAATGAGATCTATTTAAAATAATGAGGAAGTAAATGATGCTGTTTTATTATTTCTAAGCTTATTAATGTGCTACTGCAAAGATGTTGTTTTTATTCTTTATTCTGGACTGATGAAAATGAAACTTTGAATTGTCTATCTTTAACTTGTATAAAGGGTTTGTTGGGTTCTGTGGGACCTGTTGCTGGTGCGGCATTTCTCACGTCAAAATTTATTAATTGATTGAAAATGACCTGCTGTGTAAGTGGAGACACTTTTTAAACCTTGCTGGGTAGAGACTAAACTAGATGTTGACTTCATTAAAATGCAAAAAGTGGTTTAGAAAAATGTCAGTAGCTCAATATAAAGTTAATTGAAACTTCCTGTAATAGTAAATGAAAAGCTTCCACAACTCGTCTTAGGACTTTTATAAAAACCTTTAATGCTTTAGTAAAATCTCAGAGTGTGAACCTGCATCTCAAGTCTAGTTTAAACGTCTCGCTTTCCCCACCAGCTCTGCTCAACTCCAGCTCTGCGCCACACGATGGCAATATTATTCATTTACTTCATTTTGTTTACGGCCCAAGAAGAAACTGATTTCCGGATAAACAAACGACTAACAACACTGGTTATTGTAAGACTTTCATTGACGTATTTGGATCCTAGTTCTCATTAACTGGATATGAACTCGCTTGTGGGATACGGGTCCGATCCAGAGAGAGAAGAGAATCGAGCGGAGTAAATAAATACAAATAAAACGGTTCCGGTCCTTCATTATGATGGGTTATGATCCCGTTATAAATAACTCTGTAAACATAAACATGAGACCCCATTACATCTGTATTACAGTCGTGCTGTTTCTGAAGAGTCGTATGTGAAGTGTAGCTTCCTATCAGTGTTGAATCTGAATCTTACTAAGCAGAAGTGAATGCAGACTTCACTTCACTTATATACCTCTTGAAATATTTCTGCTTAGGTCCCTAAAAGACACAGATGGTGCTGTAGAGGAAAGAAAATGCCGTTATTTCCTATTGGTTTCAGAATCAGGGGGATAAAGGGGAGGTGCTCGCTCCTGGTCACACCTCCTCTGAACCTTTGCTGATCCCATCCATCCATCCATCCATCCATCCTCACACTCACAAGCTTCCACCTCCACCTCTGGGAAGCACCAGCACAGGTGAAGTTCTCCAAGCCACCCATGTGTTTGCTAACCCATTCAAAGAAATGGCAGATGGGAGACTCAATGTCTTGCAGAAACATGTACCTCTTACTCTACAAGCTCACCCCACCCAGACTGATGGTAAGTGCATATATGTGTGGCGTACAGGAAGGATGGCCCTTGCCGCTTCGGAAGCCGCTGCAAGTTTGCACATGATGGCGACTTGCAGAGTAACCAGGTGGCCATCTCTGACAATGCAACAGAAGATAATGTCCCTGCCTGTGTTGCTGGGACTCACAATAATGATCCACTTACTTCTTGTGACATAGATAAGGAGACGGATGATAATAAAGGCAGCGAACTGATGACCCTCATCCCACCCAAATGTGCTCTTAAATTATATGCCAGACTCTCACAAACCTAGACATTATAACACTCAAAGGTCTGAAAGACTTTTTACCCATGTGACATAATATGGGGAACACACTTTTATGTGAGATACACCCAGAATAAAATAGTGAATTGTTTTACAAGTTGTATCTTGAAGGTCAATTACTAATGCCAGCAGGAAACAACTGAGGTGCCCTTGAGCAAGACACATGACCCCCAATTGCTCCCCGGGAACTGCAGTGAACGGCTGCCCACTGCTCCACTTGTGTTCACAGCTCACTATGACAAATGTGCAGAGGACATTCTGCGTTACCACACTTGGCCTCAGCCATTGAAATTAATATTGTAGTTTTGGTTAATTTAGTAACTTTGTTACTGTGTTAATGTAAAATCTTTAAACAGATGTAAAGTCTGAAGTGTCCAGATGTAATCTTTTATCTCATTAATCTGCGTTTTGGGATACTGAACAATAAATCTAAATCTGAATATATTTGATGTTTGATGACTCAAAAGATACAATGAATAACAGCTCTTGAGCAAATCTAAGCTCTTGGGAGACTCCTACTGAAGGAATCAAAACCACACAATGGCACAGACAGGTCAAACACGACATACGTCAAGCTCATTACTAATATAAGACAAAAAAGGAGAGATGAACTGGGGGCATTTGCATAGGACACCATACTGCATTAAAAACAGTTCAACAGAGCTTGAATCAGTCAGAATTGAACACAAGGCACACTTATAGGAGCATTAATACACCACTGCTAATGTACACAGATGCCCGTCCTGTGCCCGGATTCATCTGATTGATCCAAAAAATTGACATTGACCTACTGCATGTCTAAAGTTTAACTATTGTTAACTTGGCACAATGCTTTAAAAAGCCACGTCTTTTGGTGCAAGATTCTCAAAATACTGCAAGCTGTGGCACAACACAGACATCTATCTGCTGTCTATGTACATAAATCCCTGTGTGAATGGCTTTTCAGGTTTGTGGAAGCCCCTACGCACAAAACGGCACACAAAAAACAGCTGTGCTTGTTGGAGGGAACTAATTGTTTATATACAAAATGAACAATCACAACAACTTAAACACAGCCTCCCTGATACAGACATTTCTACAAACCTACCAAAGTTAATGTGATTACATACAATATATTTATGACTCTATATATTTACTTCAGGGCATGTGTCATTCAGGAGAGTGACAGACAACAGTCACAGTCAACTGTTTTCTCCATGTTACACAACAGATTTCCTTCACTATATCAGTACACGCTGTATCTGCCCATCTGGACTGTCCGTCATATTCTGGTCCTCCCCTTCCCCACCTGCCTCCCACCCACCACCCCCACTTCCATTCTCATTAATTCCATCTCCCTCCCAGATGACTCGTCTCGTCTCTGAATGTCCAGTGGAAGACTGAAGAGAAGCAGCTGAACCAGAGAGAGGATTAGTGCCAAATCCCAAACCACTCCGGCAGTCAGAGGAAGTCTCGGACAGGGTTTGGGAGAGGAGGGAGGTATTAGCAGCAGAGTTAGGAGGTCTGGTGAACGCCTGGGTCTGTTGTGGTGGAGTGGTCTGCAGAGGCAGTTGTTGAGCAACAGAAAGCAGAGGGAGCTGCTGCTGAGGAACAGCTCTGAAGGTCATGTGGACGATCTGAGGCTGGGGGTTGTATGACTGCTGAACCAAAGTAGCCTGCTGGGTGACAGTCGTGGAGGGCTGAAGCTGCTGAATTTGGTGTTGATGATGAGAGGCAGGCGTGGTGACAAACTGCAGAGGCATCTGCAGAGGTTGGGCCGAGGTCTGCTGTGAACGAGTGCTGTTCTCCTCCTCTGACGATGATAAAGCCAGTGTTACAGGTACCTGCATGGTGTGCAGAGTGTTGTCCTGATCCACAACCATCACAGGACCCACATGCGTGACAGGGCCCACCTGACCTGCTTGCACCACAGAACTCCCCTGCGTCTCAGGGCGTACCTGCTCTGTCTGCACAGAGCCCGTGGAGGCTTCCAGCAGTGTGGTGACTCCTGCAGGAGTGGTGATGAGGGATCCAGCATTGGCTGCCAATGCCTCCGCAATAAGTACCTCGGGGTGGCTTTTGGCTTTGTGGGCCACCACGCTGTCCTTCTTCTCAAACTTCTTGCCGCAGATGCTGCAGGAGAACTGGTACGTAGCATCTGCGTCATGCTTCTTCATGTGCCAGTTGAGGGAAGCCTTCTGACGGCAAGTAAAACCGCAAATCTCACACCTGTAACAGGAAGATGATGAAGGGCAGAGAAATAGAGAAAAACCAACAGAAGGCAAGGAGTGTTTGGTCATCCTTTTTTAAGTTCTGTTTGGTGTCATTAGAGATGCACAAATTGCATGTTTCACCTTTAAAATAAACTTATTTACGTCTTAATTTATAACAGTAATAAGTTTATATGTTTCATATGAAAATATATGAATTATTATATATACATTATGCCCATAATTAATTGATCCGAGTTAAAATTATTAAGATTATTATTTTTACATTATTATTATAATCATAACAGTAATTAAATAAGATAAGATAATTTTGTGGTATTTCTTAAATTATGATGGTTATTGTATAATTGTAACTTGAATCTGTATTTATGGGGATAATGTACAATCAGACACTGATTACCAAACAAATACTTGAGGATAGAAGACAACCTGGTTTTCCTGTTTTCATTTATTTTGCAATAATGACCATGTGGCTGTACCCTCAACTAGAGGTTGAATGTGGTGTGTGTATATAAGCATAAAAGATTGAACTTACTGTAACGGCTTCTCTCCAGTGTGTATCATACGGTGCACAGCCAGATTGTGAGAGCTTTTGAAAGCACGAGCGCAGAACTCACAGATATAGTCTCTTTGATCTGCAACACAGATTTTTTTTGTTGTAACTAATGACAGGTAAGTCAGTTAGCAGGCATGAGTCTGTAATGAGTCTGTAAGCCTAGCAGGGTAGACAACCAATCAAAGTGGGGAAGTTTTAGGCTTTCTGATTCAAAGATGCATTCAAAGTTTTACTTCTCTTACGAAATATCACTTTAAAAGAAAGCAGCTTTAGAAGCACAGCAAAACGCAGTGGTGGCAATCTGGAATTATTTTGAAATCTCTAGACGCCATGCTACTTGGTATACTGATGTATGAAACATCCCCAAAATGTCTTAAATGTGTAGCGTGAAGAATTTGCTATGCAGTTTGCTTATCACTAAATATGTGGATATGTAATTCTATAGCAATTAACTATATTTGTAACTTCTCTAGACGTGTTAGTCTTACCTGTGTGGTGCTTGGCGTGGCGCAGTAGCTGTTTCTGCAGCCGGAAGAGTCTTCCACATGAAGGATGAGGGCAGACATACTTCTTCTTCATTAAATGTTGGTATTTGATGTGATGCTGCAGGAGATAAAAGGACAACAGAAAGGTTTCAATGTTCATTTCAGTATCAGGTCTTTAATAGTGACGAACAAGCAGGTTTGCTTTGTACCTGTAAGTACCGGGGATGAGCCAGCACTGTACCGCATCCCTCCATCTCACAGCGTACGTACTGGACTGGAGGCTTTTTCCTGTACAGAAGAACATGAAACCACCAGTTCATCTAGAAAACGGTAACAGCAGCGTCTACTACATGCTGTAAATTACCGCATTTGTACAGCAAATTTCATACAGTTTTTTAGCTATTACACACTTTGTATGTGTATAACATATCAGTCTCATGCTAACACATAACGTGCTGTGACCAAATCACGTGACAACCTAGGCACATTACTGTAAACTTTTTTTACAAACTGACATACAAGTCAAAATGACTTTCTGTTGCAACTGACAGCATGCCACAGTTGCCCTTAATAGAGTTGCATGTAACCTTCATCCCACAGCATTCTAAACAATAACATTACTACTAGACTAAGTCATAAAATATTGTATAAGAAGTTTATACTTCTGCACATCTAAGTAAAGATGCTTATAATAATGCAGTTAATGCTGTAACATTTGCCACTTAAATATTTGATAATGCAACTAGAGTCGCAAATCTTGTAAAACGCAAGATGTTTACTGCTCTATGTTTGTAGGTTTGTTTTTAGCATTCAATGTGCGAAACACTGTTACCTTCTCTTTGGAAGACGTGGACTTTTGTCATCTTTCCTTCTCCGCCCTCTCCTAAAGGAAGAAAAATAAAAAGGTCTAATAGTTACTATTTGTTTATCATTCACTAATTTGTGCAGGTTTGTTTAAGTGAGAAAATGTCAGGGAGTAAATTAACTGTGGGCATGACGAAATATACATTTTACTGCAAATGTGTCACACATTGCTTTTCATGTCCAGTTAAAACAGGAAACAACATTAACTCACTTCCTTGGCGGCTCAACGACCTCCCCAAGTTCAACACCAACCCTCACATCCGTGCGCTCCGCTCCCTCGGTTTTTATCTCTGTCTCTTGCTCTTCTTCTGCCTCTTTCACTGCTGCCTTCTCTCTCTTCTCCTTCTGTTTAAGATGGGTTCTGCGCCTTGACTTATGAAGATCCCTGCAAAGTACAACAACAGAGCCCAGGGATGGAGACGGTGTAGGAGTCAGGAGAATGGACAATAAAAATATCTTAAATGCAGACAAACAGAGAAACATACAGACACACACATGCACATCTCATACTTGGGATCATAGCTCTGGTCATTCAGATCATCTCTAAAAGGGACGTCTTCCTCACTGCTGATGGCCTCATCTTCCTCGCTGCTGACAGATAAACAAGACCAGTAAGCCATGATCAGTGAGCTCTCAGTTCACCTGCCTCATTGTCTAATGCATGACTAAAATCACATGAAATTAAATAATCACATTAAATACATCAAACAGCCAACATAGTTTACCGCTGTAAACCACAGTTTCTCAATCATTAGTGGTCCTTGAATGCCTGATGAATGAATTTACGGCTTTACCAGTTTGTTATTACTGGATAAGTTTTAAAAGTAAGTTAATAGAGAGCACTTACAGAAAAGCAATTTCCAGCTAGTAAAATATTTTTGATCCGACAGGAATTAGATACCTAATAGTGCCTATAAAAATTTCCATTACTTTTGCAGATTAAATTTTTTCTAAATCTTTTCCAAACGTGGAAAATCAAATATTTCCAGGTTTCCATGACCACCATGAGAACCTAAACCCTGAAGGCCCAACAAACGCTCTACATCTGATAATCCTTATTATCTAACACGCTCATGAGTGGCATGTTTCACGACCTGCATTAGTGTCAGATAAAGATCTCATGCAAAACGCTTTATGGTTTGGAAGCCTCCAGGATCAAAACACTAAACCTGCTGACAATTCAAAATAACTCACTACCTTATAATTGACTGATAACTGTAATCATATTATATAACCTCACGTCATTCCAGAATCTTGATATAGGACAGAAATTTTACACAATAAAATGATCTATACATTGAGATCCATACACGATCTATATAGGTTATGATGTATACACTGCTACATCCATGTGCTTTACCTCTGAGTCTGGGGAAGGTAGTTTTGATCTTTTGGGTCGTCCTCAAACGGAGGTTCTTGCTCCTCCACAAGGTCATCTTCATCCATGCTCTCCTCTTCCTTTTTCTTCACACTGAAATATGGCAGTAACAAACACAGGGCCCGTTACATCAACACAAACAGTCACCACGTCCTTCAAGACCCTACAGAATGCCCTGATGAGCCCGATTTCCTTTCCTTTGTTGACATTTTCTGTTGCGATACATCGGAAAGCATATCAATATTTTTGTTTCGTTTTCCACAACCAGACAGTGGATTTTAAATAGCTTTAAAGCTTACAGACATAGACTAAAAACAACACGAAACAACAAAACAGCATAAGCAATCAAGAAGTGCCCATGTGATCTTTAAACAACAGTGTGATCACCTTATTTCTGTCTTTTCAGTCGATCTGTTCGCCTCCACTGAAAACAAAACAAACATATTTAATCATTATAATTGTTTTATGTCGAGGGGGTAAGCTGTTTAATTAAAAGCCTACCATAATCACCGTCTGTTTCTGGCTCAATCTTGAACACAGTTCTCGGCGAGCTCCGGCAGAACCGCGACCCCGATCGCACCTGCGCGCGTCTCCCGCGGGCCGCTGGAGGTCAAGAGTCACAAAATCAGAGCGCACCCGCTTATCCGCAACATAATAAAAATATAGTTTAATAACTACCTCGATGAACAAGTGCATCCTTGTTTTCTTCATACCTGTCATATGAAGACACCAAATAATATACATTTATCATATCTCAACAACATCGTATGCAGCGTCAAAGAACGGCAGTGCGCGCTCTCGCTGAGGGGCAGGTGACTTTTTTTACCCCGCTGCTCGCTCCGAAGTGTGGCAGTGCAAACGTAAACACTGATCTGTGACATTTCGGATAGCATGAACTCTTACATATGATGGCAGTCAAACCGGAGGGCTTATTGCTTTGCTTTAAAATTAATGCATTTCATACTCAGCCGGCTTGCCGCAGTCAGCGTCCGATGAACCTGCAGACGAACCAGCCGCCGTGCTCCTCCTGCGCCGCGGGCAGACCGCTTTCCTCCGGCGGTTGGCCGCTGCATCGCGGGTCACCTCATCCCGGTCCTCCCCTAGATCACTTTGTCTCCACAGGGGAATCGTTCGCGTTGACCTGTCCCGTAAAACCCGCCCGGAGCCTGGCACGCTCCCCGCGGCTCCGTTCGTTTCGGGCGATCGTGTCGCTTCAATCTTCAAGCGGTCGTCCGCTCGCCCTCTCACCGCCCTGCGCGGGGTGGATGCGGTACTCTGCCCCGCGGATGTCTCCACGGCCGTCTCACTCTCCACCTCTTCTTTATTGCCCGAGAGTTGCGGCTCCATCACCGCAGAAGTGGTTGTTATTCCGAGCCTTGCTTTCGGACGACTTTCTTACGGTCGACGAATTAAACTGCAGTTTGAAATAAAAGGGAGATATAAAATATGAAAAACGCTGGGTGGCTAGCGGCCCCGATCCGGTTGTCAAACATATTCGTGTGGACGCTTTGGCGTTTGCCAATCCGGTGCAAAAACTAAAGTCGTATATAGTGAAAACTCAGCCAATAGTCCCTAAAATAACTGTGCAAAATTCATTTTAAAGACCCAGAGCCTGGTTTCGGTTCTTAAAGCGATAGTGAAGCGCGCAGCTAGCGGGGCCAGCGGTGCTCGCTGACGGTCGCTCTTTGTGGCGTCTCCTTTAAGTGGAGATCAAGCGGAAGAGGAGCTCAGCAGCGACACCCAGCGCCGCGGCGGTACGTGCGACACCCCTGCTGGTGCCTAAAAAAGCGGTGAAATAAATAAATAAATAAGAAAGATCAACGCTGTAAATGTGCGTGAAATGAGAGAAAACGGAAACGCTCACCGGCGCAAAGACAAGCTGCTCGTTTTAAGGCGTCGTTTTGTGTCGACAGCGTGTTATGTTTTGCTCTGCAGAGAGACTCAATTCAGTTCAATTAAATCTCGTAAAATACTACAGACGTACAATCGGAGGTGTGTGAATGTCGGTGCAAAACGGATTTATGTGCTTGAACTGTCATTTGTGGATGTTTCGTAGCATGCATCGTTTTCAGGACTGACGATACGAGCGCTTTCTGACGTATCGTCTCGTCGTGCAGTACCGCTTGTGTCCTGTAGATGGCGGTGTACTCCACATGTTCCCCATTCAAATGAAAAGCCTGGGAAGTGTGTGAGGTTTAGATATTCACAGCAGATATGTTTTACTTTAGTATTAGGTAATTTAGTGTTTGGTGAGAAGATAAATGAATACTTATTTAAATGTAAGATTTGTCTAGCTTTAAAGTTTTGGCGATATGTTCCTCGACTATAGGCTATGTTTAACAGACTATCTGCAATAGGTGAATTGTGGGGGACTTTTGACATTGACTCTCCAGGTGTGTTTGACACCAGCTTGACTGTCGATGAGGTGATCTTTCTGCTCCTGGTCCACATGTGTCTTAGCTGTGGTTCAGGTGGGCAGATTCACAGAAGAGGAGGAAAAAGCACGTGAAATCATCCAAACAATTTTTGGCAAGGAAGCCCTGACATACACCATGGCACTGTTCACTCATGGAGATCGACTGGAAGGCAAAAACATTCACACGTTTGTGCGTGGCAGCCCTGAACTGGTAAGTTTCATTAAAACCCGTGGACGGTGGACGATACCACGTGTTTAACGACAAAGCAGAGAATCCAGATCAGGTCATCCAGTTGCTGGACCAGATTGATAGAGTGCTGACCGTAAATGATGGACAACATTACACCGAAGAGATGCTTGAGATGACAGAGGAAATGATTGAGGAAGAGAGACAACGTATCCTGAAACAGACAGTGGAGAAGAAACTGAAGGAGTTAGAAGCTAAACTTAAAGATGAGGACTTTGAGAAAAGAAAGAAAGGATAAAGAATGAATATGAGAATACAGCAAGAGAAAAAGCTGAGAGAAATGTTTCAGATAATCCTGATATAGGCCCAATACCACTACATCAGTTAATAAACTAAGAATAGCGCAACTACGAATCATTCAGCTGATGCCAAATGAAGATTCAAATTGCATTTGAGCAGGATCTGTAATGTTAAATCTGTGAATGCTTACGCAGTCAAAACAAGTTATGATATATTCAAAATAGTGACACTTTTATTCTTACATGTATTCATATATTTGATCTTTAGTTCTTTGTTAGTTACTTCTCCTCTCTTTCCAAACATTGACACTGATACTCTGATTCCAGCACTTTAGGTTATATGAGTCTTTGCTTTGAGTGGTTTTTAGTTAACTTATGTATGAGAATCCACTCAGTCATCCTTGTCTGCTTCAACACAACTCTGCATAATATTGAGTACACCAACCTATTCTCAGCTTCTGGTCCACACATCTTCCTAACTGTGATCCAGTTAGATGATGATGTAAATGTTAGATATACTTAGTTGATTACTGGCATCATTCCAATTACATGATTTAGAAATAAAAGATCAACCCAATTACACAAAAAACTCAAAATATTAAATGATAAGTAATGTAAAAACAGCGAACAAAAAAGTATACTAGGAAGAGGAGAAAGAAATAAGGGATAGGTGCAGTTTTGCTCAATGAACTATAAGTAGACATACGTGTAGCTCAACATTTCTGACTGTCCATTGTTCCTTGACATGAGACACGTATGATGCAATGACATGGTAGATATCTGAAATAAGGAAACCAAGTTCCTGCTCTGCATTTGGGTGTTTTAGGTTTCATTTCAATTCAGTTTGCAATTTCATTGGATTTTTATACAGTTTACACATTATGCGCTGGAGGTGTGGTTGGTATTTTTTGGTAAATTGGTAAAAAAAGCATTAAAAGACAAAGAACATAAGGGGAAACCTACAGGCAAGAAGGACGTGTAATGTGTGAAGGCAGCCATCTTCTCTGTTCACTCGAGCTGTTGAGAAGGGGGTAGGTGGAAAATGTCTCCGGTCAATCGGTTAAGAAAATGTCAGAAGATAATGTTTTATTTTTGTTTAAAGTCAATTGTATTTGTCCAGAAATGTTTAAGATAACTTTACTCTGTATTATTGTGTTCAGAAGGGTAAAGCAGCGTATAGCAGTGTTTCATGTGTTCCACTGGTGGTTGTGCACATCACGTTAATGGCGTCTGCTCTTCATTTCATATATTCGTTTGATTTATTCTTATGTGTATTATTTTTCAACAGTTTTGTGACTGGACTAGCAGCATTTATTGTCTGTTTGGTACTCTCCATGTCTTTTCCAGGTATGATGTATTACTTTTTCATGCAATTTTGTGTTCACTATGTTTCTAAAAGGAAAAAAAGAGTAAGTCATATTCGTATGTAGCAAAAAGTTTTTATTGATTGTGGTGATAAAACTTTATCACCATTTTAATACGTGGTGTGTATTAAAATAAAAGAACACATGAACAAAGGGATTACAGATACATCTGTTAGCCACCTTAGAAAGTAGCTGTTTCATAATAGCAGTTTTGTTGTTTGAAACAAATGTGTTTAGAATGACAAGATAAGGTCCAGAAAGTCGCTAGATTTCTCACTAGTCGCTTTTTTCTTGAAAAGTCACTAAAGTGGTCTGAAAAGTCGCAAAGACTAGTGACAAAGTCGCCAAGTTTTTTTGTGCAGTTTGAGCACAATAAACAGAATTTATGGTACAGTTGATGTCAGGTTTAATAGCTAGTTGAAAATACATTGTTTTGCAGTTACCTTAGCCAGTGATTTTAAAGAAGTCTGACTTCCACCATTTGAATAGACAGGACTTAGTGTTGTATGACTGAAATAGTTGCCCGGAAGTGAAATAGTTTTCCTTGAAGGGACTTTGATTCTAGTCTGACAGTCAGAGGAACATAAACCTTTTTTTGAAAACAAGCAAACAAATTTAAAATAAAATCAATTTTCATTAATTGAACCCAATTGTATATGCATATTAAAAGATGAGATGTTTTATCTTTCTGTGTATTTGCAAACATTTCTGCATTAATTAATACTTAGAAACTGTAAACAATGTGATGTTTTCGGTAGGATCTTTGTATTTTGATGAATATGAATATGTTTGTCTTGATTCATTGTGTTAGCTGGAAGATGTTTTATGCCTTTCTTTCATTCAGAAAATAAATAATTAGATGATTCTATAGACTTTAATGCTTTCCAGCTGGTGTAAACATCATCAGCGTGCACAATACAATACATTAGTACAGTAACAGTAATTCATGTATCACATATAATTCATATATATACAACCAAATAACATTTTCATTTTAGGTCGTAACAATTCCATGAGTTACTTTCTTTTAGGCCTGGTTTCACAGACAGAGCTTAGATTAAGCCAGGGCTAGGCCTTAGTTAAATTAGGACATTTAAGTAGCTTTTATAAACATGCCTTAGAAAAAAAACATTACTGGTGTGCATCTTGAGACAAAACAATGGCACCGCGTAAGCCTTGCCTGTGAAACTGGGCATTAATCATTTCTTCAAAACATGCTCCGTATGCTATATATATAAATCCATGCCAAGACAAAAAAAAGAGTACTCAGGAGTTATGCTACAAATATTCACAGTACGGGAATAAAAGTGTAATGCAGTCAATGTTTTAATGGTTTAACCACTTATAGTAGTGTGTTATACTACAAATTGTCTCATCCCAAATGGCTATTGTAGTGTACTAGTGTCATCATAATAAGATGACTGTTAATTTAAGCAGTACTGAAAGCAGATGTTTTACTTTTGGGTAATAGATTCTGTTGGGTCATTAGACACATACACACACACACACACACACAAAAGGAAACTTCAGGAACGGAAGGAAGTAAACATGTTGTTACACAAAGCATGTGTCTCTCACTCTCTCCCAAAGATGCTGACATTGTAAAGGCAAAAATGCGCATGCGCTGTTTAGCTTCATTATCACATGATCGGATATACGCAAATCTCTTTGGCAGGAAGAATACACAAATAAGCCGTCAGGAGAACTGAAGCTATTTGGTAGATGGAATAAATGAGAGGTAAGCATGATTGTTATTGCTCTTCGGTTTTGCCAACAAATGTTAAACATAGCAGAATTGTTCCTTCATAAGTGAAACACTATTAACAGTACAGAAAGTTGAAGGTGACATCAATAACAAACAATGTATATGAACCAAACTAGATGTTGTTTACATTAACCCCAAAGCAGTTAATTGTGGCACACAACATCCAAATGCAGGCTTAAACGCAGGGCTTTAACATACTTTGCATGTGTATTTTGGTGTGGCTCTTCCCTTGGGGCTCTGCATGGTGTCAGGGTTTATCATCTCATATTGAAGCAGCTCAGCTCAGCTTGATGTACCACTGGTACTTAATATTTTCTCTGAAAAGTTATATTTCACAGAAATCATACATTACCGTTCTGATTATTGATACATAAATAAGCACATTTCAAAGTTTTCTGTATTCTGTCTTGCATGCTTCAGCAAAGTTTATGATGTGTAATGTGATACCTATAAAATGTAAATAACAGCAAGTGATTTTTTTACCGCTGTATTCATTTTTCTATGATCTAAGGTAAATGGGAAGCAGCGGTTTCAGTGTTGATTTAGACTTAATTTGAACAGGAGGCATTCCAAGGGTGTTGATATTGGACCGGAGCAGCACTGAGTTAACACTTAACACTGGACACAGTTTTGTATCACTCCATACCCTTGAAACATTACCATGGCGAAGTCCTCAGTGGATGTCTCACAGACACAGGTAATCACACATGCTGAGTCTGTCACATGCTCTCTGTCTCTCTCCCTCTCTCTCTGTCGCTTTCTCTCACACAAATCCTATCTCCTTGTTACTCCAGTAACTTACACTTAGTAGATAAATGAAAAAACTGCATAAATAATAAAAAAGCATTTCCTCTCTCTCTATTTCCCTCTGATGGGGAGAGGCGGAGCTCTAGCTGTCAGTGCAGGGGGATGGGGGATGTTGGGTAGGAAATGGGGCCTAAGTTGCAAATGGTTGAGGTTATTGTGTTTTGAGAGAACATGCACCTTCAAAATCCCAATTTTATTTTAGTTTTTTCTTTCAGAATGCAGAATGTTCCCCAGACAGCTGTAAAGCGGACATGGATACAAAGCTAGATAAACTAGATGACTGGACCAAAGATGACGTAAGGCAGTGGCTCATAGATGTTGTCAAAGTCCCTCAGCAGTATGCTGAAATACTTTACAAAGAGGATGTTTCTGGAGCTGCTCTCATTTTGTTTGATAAACAGGACTTTCTGGATGCTGGTTTAAAGCATGGTCCTGCAGTTCAGATCTTAAAAAGTGTATCTTTAGATGTTTCGAAGAACAGTGTCATACCCAAAGACACAGCTGCATTCTTGGGGACCTCTACACCCCAAAGACCTACCAATGAATTAAATGACCTTGAGATTAACTCAAAATTTAGCATCCAAGAAAACTGTGATGGTAATTCAAGTGTCCAGAGATGGTCATTGCCTTTAGAGGAAGCATCAAAATATACAGACAATGAAGGGAAGACATCAGGCTTTCAAAAGGAGAATGTTTTGATGTTAGGTGAACAGGATGACCTCAAGTGCCAAAAAAGGGGTGGAGCAAGTAGTGCCTTTTGTTTGTGTAAGCCCCGGCCTTTTGATGAAAGCTGCCCGACATTTGAATACACACAAAATGAAATCCTTCCTCCTGAGACTGGTCCAAGCAATCTTATTGATCCCGTGCATGAGTACAAGCTTATGGCAAACACAGAAAATGTTTCAGAAGAGGATGTCCTAAACAAATTCACAGATGAAGTGTTCCGCTTTGCTGCAGCCTGCATGAATTCTCGAACAAATGGAACTATCCATTTTGGAGTTGGAGACGATCCACTGTACAAACATGGACAAATTATTGGAATAGAGGTGACATCAATGGTTAAATATATAGACGCATTTGATAAGCGTCTCACAGAGTACTTTACAAATCACACAAGTATTGTCAAGAGATGCATCCGTCCCCCCAAGTTCTTTAAGGTAAAATGTCCAGACAACATCAACATGGACAAATGGATCATAGAGGTTGATGTTGTCCCAATGTATGACCTAACTGTGGAAAAAAGGTTTTACACTGCATTAGACAAGAAGAAGAGGAAGTTAAAAAGTTTTTTTATTCGTGATGGTGCAAACACCAGAAATCATCTTCCAGAAAATGATGCTCATAAGAAAAAGCGGAATGAGAAGAATTTCAACAATGACATAAAATGTTGGGCTTTATGTAGAAGGTTAGCTGAAGAATGGCACAGGCAGATAAAAGGCATAACAGCATACACTACCAGTAAAAGTTTGGAAACACTTGAACTCGATTGAAATGTTTCTTATCTTAAAAATCTTTTAATCTGAAGACATTTGATTGAACGTTAAAAATGAAAAAATAAAAATATAATTGTGCCAACATATTCATTTCAATTTAATTTTTGTTATTAGAAAACTACAATTAAAAAAAATGTTTTTGAAATAGATAATGAAGAAAAAAGCAGCCAATAGGAGCGCAGGATCTCCTTCTAAACTCTTTTAAAATCTTCCCAGGATGATTCCTCAAGAAACTGGGTGATGGATAATGTCAAGAAAGTTTTGTAAATTCTAGACGAAGGGTAACTATATTGAATATGCTAGAATATATCCTATTTTACCTTATTTTTTATTTCGTACCTTATTCATAATTCATGTAATCCTACAGTTACATTTGTGTTATTTCATAGTTTTGATGCGTTTAATATATTCATAAATAAATAAATAAATAAATAAAAATCATAAATATTCACAAATATTCATAAATAAAAAAATATATATAAACAAAGGAAAGGTAAGTGTACATAAGGTCTGAAGAATAGTTTACTTGACTTGTGACTCCCAAAAACAGTAGCAATGATATACCGTTTTAAAGTAAATTTCATATGTTAGTGACTGAGTGACAAAATGAAAATTACAACATGTTCTTTATCTTGGACCAGTGTCAGTTAGAAGGTGTATAAAATGTTTTCCTGAATGTTTGCACTGGTGAGCTGTTGGTGAACCTTTGTTTTGGCCAGATTTTATTTGAAATGATATCATGCTTATTCGTACTTTAATTTTGCTGTAAATACTGTATATCATGCCAAGAAAGGTGGTTTAATGCTGTTGTTGCTTGCCTATTTGTTTTGCTTGTCTCCTATTGTATACATTGTGGTTATCACAATTTTATGGTATATCGCATTTTTTTTTTAAAGGCACTGTTTACCCAAAAGTTTTTTCATTATTTCGTCATTTCATTCCAAACCTGTCTCAGAGCATTTGCATCTGAGAAACACAAAAGAAGATAATCTGAAGTACACTGAAAACCAGACAACAGTGGCACCTGTTGACTTCCATTGTATGGACACAAAACAACACTTCTCAGAATTTCTCATTTTGTGGTCCACAGAAGAACAAAGGTCATACAGGTTTGGATTTGTTTATCTTTGGATAGTTCAGTTTTCTTCCTTTAGACTGTGTGAAATGGATTAATACAACAGAGTAACATTTTGTGCTTAGGCCCCTAAAAAGCATAGAGGTCAATAGTGATCTTATTACATTTACATTCATCTTTGTGGTAAAACTAGTTCAAGCATGTACAGAACCCAACTCCTTTGCAAAGATTATTGTAGTTTTATTTATAACAGACAGACAAAAAGGAAAGAAAGACAGAATTGAATATGTAAATCATTTTTAGCAAATAAGAACTTTTCAAACTTTTTGAGTTAAATTAGGAAGTCATCTTTTATTATCTCTTCACTGTATTGAGTAAATTGTACTGTGCTGAATCACACTAGGTGTGGCCATCTCATGGTTGCATACTTGCAACAACACTTTGGATATGGGATGGGTTAAAGTAAACAGTATAAAGAGACTGTTGGGAATGTTGTTGTGTCACAGATCAGAAAGTCTTCAGTGAAGTACTGCAAAGAACTTTCAACAAACAGCTTTTTCAAAACAACTCTGAATATTAACACAATGGCAAGCGATAAAGGTAATACATTATTTTGGTAATACATTATTGAAAAATTGTCATAGAGGTTGAAATGCTTTTTAAAATGTGACATTTGAATGATGTGTTCTGTTTTTAAATTAATATTACTGCTATTACAGTTGCCAGATTGAAGACAATAGTTGAAGATAATTCTGTGGCATATTGAAATGTGCTTGAAAAGAACTATTCATTAAAAAATAACAGTGAGCTGCAACAATAGAAATAGTGTGAACATACTGTATGATGACAACAAAATGATACAGTGCAGCATTTTATGTATTTATTTACTATATGATATATAAAAGAACATATACTGTATGTCACTAATAGCACTATATTTTTACACATGGTGAACTTTATCATTATGTTGTGGTCATTTCCATCTTGGTTGCTGAAAAAAGTCAGGTATATTATTTAGGACAAAGACTTTTTACTTAACCTTAAAGACTAATTTTTCAGACTATAAAAGGTTTAATTATAAAAGCTGGTAAGGAAACCCTCTGCAGCCGTCTGTGTTCTTTTAAGTTTGAGGATGGATTTAGGACACAAAATAAAAGAAGAATTTCATGGATAGATTTTGATCAGATAGATGGATAATCGTGTGGTGAAACATCTGATGTCGTGGCAGCCCTGTTTATTCAATAAACAGAGACATGCTCCAACCCACAATAATTGTAAATACAATCCCTTGTCCTTTAACAGTGCAGAAGAATCGGAAGAGCAATGATGAAATAAGAATTGTGCTGATTGGAAAAACTGGAGTAGGAAAGAGTGCAGCGGCAAATACTATCCTGGGAGAGGAAAGGTTTGTTTCAGATCTGTCCTCCTCCTCTGTGACCACAAATTGTGAAAAAATCAGAGGATGTGTCAGTGGCAGAAGGGTTTCAATTATTGACACGCCAGGCCTTTTTGACACAACAGAAGTAGAAACTGAGACTGAGCGCAAGATTAAACTGTGTGTATCCTTGTCCGCGCCGGGCCCTCATGTGTTCCTTGTGGTTGTGCAACTCGGGAGATTTACATCAGAAGAAATAAATACAGTGGAGAGAATTCAGAAAATCTTCGGTGAACAAGCATCAAAATACATTGTGGTGTTGTTCACTCATGGAGACATGTTGAAGAAAGGACAAAAAAACATTGATCAGTTTGTTAGAGCAAATCGTAATCTGCAGAACTTCATCAGGACCACCAGTGGACGATACCATTTTTTTGACAATGAAGATAAAGATCCACACCAAGTCGACATGCTGTTTGAACAGCTAAATCAGCTCATGGTTTCAAATGGTGAAGAATATTACACAAACAAAATGCTTCAGGAGGCTGAAACAGCAATTGAGGAAGAAAAACAACGACTTATAGAGAAACAAGGAATAAGTGCACAAGAAGCAAGAAACAAAGCAGAAAGAGACAATAATTTTCTCAGGGCTGGTTTGGCAGTGGCAGATAGGTGCTGCTGCTGCTGCTGTGGCTGTTGTTACAAAAAAATTGTTGTGATGGAAAAGCTTTCATTGGTTGACAAAGTTTTACTTAATCTATATATTACAAAAATATGTATATATAAAATATTTTTTACAAAAATAAGAAATGGCACTATACCATAAACTATACTTCATTGTATAATACTATTTCTGTGCATTCAGTTGTAGCTAAAATGTTTCTTAAGATGTCATAATTGTGTTTGGTGCTAAAATGCAATCTGTATTGTTAATGGTAGGATAGGCAGTTTTGGAGAGGCAATAGCAATAGCAAGCTAGCTTTGAAGAATAAGGTTTCATCCCTCTTCTTCAGAGCGCCCTCCAAAGCCACGCCTCCTGCAAAACACGCTGATGAGGAAAGATTGTCTGTCCGTTTTAGACTATTTTACTTTGTTTTTACTTAACTGCTGTCAGGATATGAAGAGATTTTAAACCATTTGTCTAACAAAAAAAATTTTTGTGGTTTAGATACATTCTTAATGACATTCTTATTAATGACACATATACTGTACAGTTTACAAAGTTTGTGTAACTTCATTTAGAATTTATTCAATCCTCCAAATTCTGATTATGTCTGGCGACATTTTCTGAGCTGATTTTCCTGTTGAACAAATGAGCTATGAAGTTCAATTCTTTCCAGGAATGAAGGAGCACCTTCGACTGATTCTGGTTGGCCTTCAGGGGGTTGGCAAGAGTGCGTCAGGAAACACCATTCTCGGTCGAGAGGAGTTTCAGTCTGATGTCAGTCCTACATCCCTCACATTGAAGAGCGAAAAAAGAGAAGCTGTTATCTGTGGGAGAACGGTGACTGTTGTGGACACTCCTGGACTGATAAACAGCGATCAGTCTGGTATAAATGTGGAGGAGGAGCTGCAGAGAGCTTTGTCTCTGTGTGATCCTGGACCTCATGCTTTTCTGCTTGTAATTCAGCTGGGTCGATTCACAGTACAGGAAAGGCAGGTGATGGACCTGCTGCAGAAGATGCTGTGTGCAGATGTGAATTCATTCACAATAGTGCTTTTTACATATGGAGACAAGCTTAAGAACAAAAGCTTAGACCAGTTTGTCAGAGAAGATAAAAACCTGCATATGCTGACTAAAAAATGTGGATCACTATATCATGTGTTTAATAATACAGACAGTGAAGACACAAGCCAGATCAGTGAGCTCTTTGAGATAGTGGACAGTCTGTTGAGAAAGAGGAACAAAGAACCATATTATGTTAGGAAAACTAAAGAGCAGGAACACCCCTGGATGAAACGACTGCTCTATATTGCGGCTACAGGAGTTATATGTTTCTTTTTCCATTGCCTCAAAACACCAGTAAAAAGTGAAATATATCCAAATTATACTCAAAGTGTCCAAATTGATGAGATCGTCCAAACAAAGATGGAAAAAGACGTGACCCAAAGTAATGCAATTGTGGAAATGTTACTAGGACTTTTACAAAAGGAGAAAAGAGGTTACCTGTTAGCTGTTGCAGCAGGCTTACCACTGTTTTTAGTTTTGCGCAGACTGATGAGAAAATAGTAAATAAAAAGCATTGCATGCATTGCAGCATGTCCATGTGCTCAAAGAGATGATGACATCATAGATTATTTTGTAGAATATTTTGAAATGCTAATATCTGGTGAGCCCTTTGTATATCCCTCTATCCTATCCTTCTATCCTTACAAAAAAAAAATCTCCCTTTCTCTAGTCCATTTTTTTTTCTCTAGTAACAGAATACAATGTTCGCTTGTAAATGTAGCTTTGTAGACTTGGCTCGTTGGCATACAATACAAAATGTTCAATGCTCTCGTCCTTTGTAAGTCGCTTTGGATAAAAGCATCTGCTAAATGACTAAATGTAAATGTATATTCATTGTATATTCACTCATTTGAAATTGGTAGTCATTAAATGTAGTTGATTTCTCTGGTAAACATTCATATAATGAAAAACACATAAATGCTTTACTGACTTTTTAGGCATGTCTGTACTGTGATTTATACTGATTGATGGAAAAAAACAATATGGCAATTTGTTGAATGACACTTTTTGTAAACACTTCTATTTTAGATTTGTTCATCCATGTTATAAAATAAAAACGTATAGAAAACACGTCTTTATCAGTTTTTGTATTTCATAACATGATTTTCTTCTCCTTTCATACATTGCTTTTGAAGCCAAATACATGAAGCCAAAAACAGATTCAATGAACTTATATGAGCTGTTATATTTTAAACAAAGAAAATACAGTCCTTACAAGGCAACACTGTATTGATTTTGTGTCTTATATTCTGTCCTATTAGGGGTTCATTTTAAATAAACCATAAGCATGACAATAATACCCTTGTTACATTATCATGTTTTTTGTCTTATGATGAATCATAAACAACTATAATGTAATATTATCGTAGTCACTGTGCAGTCATAAAACAATATGTCAGCATTTGTTTATTGCTTTCAAACAGCTTAAAAACAGCAGAATCCATGTGCAGAGCTCAGGATAATTCTTCTGGGGAAGAGTGGAGTTGGAAAAAGCGCCACTGGAAATACAAATACAATTTTCACAAAAACATCCAAATGTTGCTTTTACTGAAATTAAAATATCAGTGTTTCACTGGTACTGTTTCTATTTTTTGGTTATTAGTTTATATTGTAAACATTTATATTATATGGCACAACATTTATATTATATGGCACAACATAAACATCCAGAATCACCTGAACGTTGTTCCTGGTAATTAAGGTTAATGTAATAAATTGTTACTTAATTCAAATAATTTGATGCAATATGCATTTTTGTTTAGGCTTGAAAGGACGAGGCTTGATGTAGCAAATGACACCAAGTTTTATTGTTTAATTTACAAGTTTTATTTTTAATTTAGCATATTTTGATGATATGCTAATCAAGTGTGATATTGGTGACTTTTTAAAAAATTTTTATTTCTTTTTTCTTTTTTAAATCTAGTGACCAGATTTAATAATACTAGTTTACCCGAGAACCTCTGACTAAGATCAGACTGACAATTTTGTGACCGTGAGATCCGTGTATACTGGCTGGTGCTAGACTTTGAGTCCCTAATGAACGAATAACTGAGTATGAAAACTTAAATAGTCAAACTACTAAATTATGATCAGCATCAGACTGGAACCATTATAAATCTAAATTGGGTCAGATTCAGATCAACAGAGCCAGTTCAGTTTAAAGCACAAAGACAGAACACATCACACCATTGGACTTTGTTGTCGGGCTGATAGGTGGTTCTTACATGTTCAAGTTTGATGTTGGTGACAGATTTTTTTATACAGCAACACAAGACAAAGAGTTTAACAGAAGCCTCATTATATTTGCATTAACCCTTTGTGATATGTGATGGTGAAACTAGTTTGTCAAGCATGTTGGCAACTCTAGAATAGAAGCCAGCCTCTGACAGTTTTACTTGGAACAAGATAACAGAAGGGATAGAGAAAGAGAGAGAAAGAGAGAGAGAAAGAGAGAGAGAGAGTTTGGTTTTACAGGATTTGCGAAACTTCAATCCTAATTTCAGTCCTAACCCATTTCATTTAACCCAGCATAATGAAGTATACACCAGCACTGCTTGTGTGTTGCCAACACAAAATAAGATTTGTAATGTTTGATATTACAAGAAAATGTATGAAAATGTAATGCGTAATACATTTGGTAATTGATTTAAATGAAGATATTTTAAACAATATTGACACAGTATTTACAGATTTACAAATTTATTGACATGCTTAAGGGGGCAGTGCATCATCTCCTGAAATACAAATGGGTCTACCTCTGTCAGGATGAAGCCTCCATTTCCAGGCCTCAGTCCCCACAGGATGTTTGTGTCCCAGGATAAAGCGTGCTCTCATTGCAAATATATCCTCAGCATATGCAACAGTTAACACATTAAAACATTTGTGCACACTTGTGTATGTATCTTGCTTATATGCTTTCTGTGAAGTTCTCAACTTTCCTGATCTTGTCAATTATAGTCACTTCAGCAGGTTCCAACAGAAGAAGGTTCAGGAGATGACACACTCAGAATCAAAACGGCATCCCCATAAGCAGCTCTTCTGCTGCCCACAGGGCTACAGCTTTAGTTCCTGAATCATTTACGAAACAAATGAATCATTTGTTTATTCTATTTACAATGCTTGTGCCACAAATATTCTACATATATTACATTTCAAATCAGTCTACATGAAAAATGACAAAGAGCTTTACATTCAAACTGTTTAATTTATGACATTTTCATAAATAACATAAATCATTGCCATGTATTAAAGCTGTTGTTCCTCAGAACTAATAACAGTAATATTGATAAGTGCTTTGCTTTTTAAAAAGAAAGAGGTTCTCTTTTAGAAAAAAACTTTACACAGTAACATGACACATGGACAAATGTTTCCATGTCCAACCTGTTACAACATCACTTCATTACTGATACAAGGGAGGCAAGTTATGAATGTCTAGGCTGGACAAATCCACATGATCTAACTGCACTTATTAGATCTTCTGTTCACTAAATTAGTCAAAATCAATGACACATTTATCACATTTATTATAAGTATTGAAAGTTGAGTTTCATATTTCAGTTCCAGGTTAGTAAACTGAAACAATTTCATTCATTAAAACATATTTCTCTATTGTTTTAAGTTATTAAAACAATAACTTGCTGTTTAAACCAAGAGCACTTCTTATTGGATTCATATCCAATTTCGGTTCCAATCTGTCTTTAGACTCGAGACTGTCTTTGATCTTCACCTCTGATATCAGCCTAAAGTGAAGTAATAACAAGCTGCACAGCTTATCAACTATTGCCATGCATTGGTTTGTACAAGATCACTCGTCAGTGCAGTATTCGCCATGCAGATACCTCCATTGTTCATCTCAATAGCAGGCATACAAGCATGAGGATGCGGATGTATTTCTAAGATGTTATATACACTTCAGTAACTGTGACGCATGGTTAGACCTGGAATAGACTAGAGCACAAAGGAAGAGTTGCAGTCCCACATTATTGGACATCAATGCATCTAGATTCCTGTGAAAATGTTCAATTGCAAAATCAGATCACGTGTGATGTTAATCACAAAAGGTTGAAGTGTCTTACGTCTAAACAGAAACACCTTGTGCATGACGCTCTTTTGTGCTGATCCAGGACCAGCTTACATACATATAATTCCATACCTTGAACATCACAAAAAAGCTACTTTAAATTAGTTTTGGATTAAATTAGTTTTGGATTTCCTCTAACATCACTCTGAACATAGACATCTGCTTGAATCTGATTAAGGAGCAGCAGTCTTGCCAGTGTGAATCCTCCTCACCACTAGGGGAGATACAAAAGTAAACTGCTGTGCTCTACGAGAACTCCTAAACGTCATAATTTGTGTAATACTTAAAGTGTTTACGTTTTCATTAAAAAATGCCTATTAAATAGAACAGTTTACAGATTCACTATATGACATTGCATACATTGCTTCTAAACATATACAGGTATCACAAAGAATTATCAACACCTGCCTGACATTAGTACTCAGTGTCACACATTCTTGTACACTCTCATGGACAAGTGAAAAGCACTCAGTCTTTAGAAGGAATAATTATCTAATAAATAAAACAAAAATAAAAGTTTAAAATAAAGATAATACATTTAAAATAGCTAACATGCCACTATTTTGCACAAGGATCTCCTTCAATTTCAAACACAGTTTTACTTTTTTCTTTTAAACGCAGTGGCTTTGGATCCAACATTGACAGAGCTAAAAGACACATCAAAAAGCACCCATTGTTGTATAATGATTATGTTGTTATCATAAATAACTGTGAGTCTAGATAATGGTGAAAATGACCAAAATCAGGATGAAAAACTGGCACTAGAAGACCAGTTTTCATCCCTCTGTTCCATCTCACACACACATTTAATTCACAGTTTCAATCACAAACAGCAAAATGGAACTCTTCGGCCAGAAGTGGCCCCAATTCTTTGCGCTACCTTGAGTAAACAAACATCATACTAACATCAGTGCTGCGGCTTTTTTTAGTTCACTCCTGTTAGGTCTGGGCCTCTGGAAGAGGTAACCCTGGCTCACAGGTGGCTGTGGGTGGGACTAGACCCTTGGATCCCCGGCAGAGAAGTCCCTTTGCTGTGGCTGCAGATGTCTCCCCTCCATTGAAGTTTCGGTATGGTCGTCGTGGAGGTCCACGCCGAGGAGGGGCTCCACGCAGGCACAAAGAAGGGAAGCTGAACCCAGCCAGGCAGCAGGCAGGACAGGAAATGACATCATCTTGTTCAGCTGTGGGCGGTAAAGGTGCTGGGGCAGGACCATGGTAACCGTTTAGTCTAGCCCATGCTAACGGCCGCCCGGGTCTCAGTAGTCCATTGTTATTGTCCAAACGGGGAAGGGGAGGTAACAACGGCGGCCCATTCGAGATTGGTGCAGACCAGCCGTTGGACTTCAGGGAGGAGGAAGATGTATAAGAAGAACCGCTGATGAATCGCTTTCCTGGCATGGCTCTCTCTGCTGTGTCGGGGGAGCTACTACAGTCCATCGGTTCTGTGAGGCACAATCCTTCCTTCTCAACCTCTTCCTCCTCCTCTTCCTCATCTACCCGCTCTAAAGACACCATCTCTAAGTCCAGCACCAGGTCTGAGTCCTCCACCCCTTCCTTCCAAACCTCCACCTCGATGTTCTTCATTTCATTTTTGAGGTCCTCATTCCTCTGCTCCTCGTCCTCACCCTCATTCTGACCCTGTTGGTCTTGGAAGGGGAGTTGCCGACCCAGCTCGGGGGTGCACGGCAGGGACCGACACCTTCGAGGGGGTCCGCGGAGTCCTGGGCTGAAGTTAAGAGGTGGCGAGGCACAGGGGTCTGGAGGTGGTGGAAGGGTAAACGTAAGAGAGATGACAGATTTGCTAGGGGTGTCGAACAGTTTGATGCGACCTCCGTTGAGGTCTTGGCGAAGAGAGAAGGGGTTGACTCGCGCAGGTGTACCCAAACAGGGTGATGTGGCAGGTGGCAATACATCCGATTGACTACGCGACAGACGCTGGTTCCCCGGATGGAATGGAGAACTTCTCCTATACGGGCTGTCGTCAATGGCAACTGGTTCTAAGGAAATCACAACGTGTTGTTAAGGCACTAGTATACATTTTTTTAAGTGATTAGAAATATGGTAAAAAATAAGAAAAAGTATCAATAATCCAACTCAACAGTATAATATTTACTGGTTATGTTATTAATGAATACATTTAAATGTGTCCATGATTATTTACATGCATGTGGGCTTAATACTTTTTGTCCGAACAATCAGTCAAAAAATTTGTTTGTGTTCTTACCTAAAATAACTGGAGCTTCACTCTTCTCTTGTTCTCTCTGTATGCTCTCAAGGGTCACTACTATCTCAGAGAAGGCAGGACGACTATCTGCGCACATCTATCACAGAGAAAACAGAGTCAATAAACAAATTTCACAATAGACACAATATAGACTTATTATAAGTCTATATATAGTATATTGTATACTATATATATAGATATATGCAATTTATGAAATTACAGTGTGAGCGTTATGTATGTTTGCATATAGAATAAAATAGAATAGAATAGAAAGCCTTTATTGTCATGGTACAGCTCTGTATACAATGAAATTGGGAACGCTGCTCTTGTATGGTGTTGAAAAACATACAGTTAAACAATGACAACAGAATATAACAATATAACAAAAGGTAAGTAAAAGGATGAATTGCTTAAAAAATAATGAATAGGTATAAGTAACTTAGGTAAATAAAATAGGAATAAGTATGGGTCTTTAAATTCTAATTATATGTATGTTTAAATACGTATGTGTAAGTATATGTATGTTGTAAATATATTAAAATGTGTCTTACATTGCAGCAGTTGACAGCCAGGCGAAGGAATGAAGGTGGACAGTCTCCCACCATGTGCTCAAATGTGTCAATATCCAGCCCAAAATCCTACAGGCAAACAGAAATATGATATGATGATATTTTACATGTACTGCACTCATCAGCCACCTACCTGACCAGCATTGTTTAAAAAATACTATTCTGCTTCACCAGCAGAGGGAGGCAGCACTCTAAAACATACTTGCTGATTTCAACACAGTGTACACTGCAAAATTTAGTTCAAAAATCAACATCAATGAATTCTAAGATTAGAATATATATAGAAGATATATTAAATTATATACATTTCGTAATATGAATATTCAGTTATCAGTAATCAAACGTATATACTTTCATACAGGTTTTAAGGCAGGTTTAATTTAACATTAAGGTGATTTTACAGAGAAAATCCTTTTTAATCTGAGTTTAAACTTTATTTTAGGCAAACCAGCCATTTAACTAATGATTGATTTTATGTATTTTTGGTTGTTGTATTAGTTACCTCTGTCCGTGGGAGGATATCAGGGTCAGCTTCAATTCGAGCGATGATCTCACAAAGAATTATTCCATATGCAAATACATCCACCTATGGTACAAAAATGCTTAATGTAATCTTATAATAACACGCACATGATGTTTATATTCAATGACAGAATACCTTCTCATTGTACAGTTCTCCTCTCAACATTTCTGGAGCCATCCAGTAGGGGGAGCCCACAACAGCTAAGGCTTGCTTTTCAACACCATCACTGTAGACAAGCAAGACAATTATTTCCTTGCACATAGTAGTTGTAGTTTTTAGACTTTCGTTTTAATTTCATCATAAAATGTGTTATTTCTGTGTATTAAGTAAAGACAGACTGACCTGTAATCAGGGATTTTCTCTGCCAGTCCGAAGTCCCCAACCACAGCTGTGAACGCACCGTTTTCACAACGCACCAGACAATTCTGCAAAAGGTCATGTGTGAGTATTTTAATGCTCATTTTGAAACGTTACTTGTTTGTCCCATAATGCCTTACACCAAACACACACTACTTGTAAAGGTTTTGGGTCACTTACCCATTTTTATGTATATTTTTTTTCCACATTTAGAATATTAGTAAACTCTTCAAAACAATGCAATAACACAAATGTAACTGTGGGAATTAATAACAAAAATTAAAAGTGTGTTATATTTTAACATCTTCAAAATAGTAGCCACCTTTTGCCTAGAATCTAATAAAAAAAGTGTTCCCGCATTTTAATAACGATGCTGGGCTCATATTGGCTGTTTTATCTTCATTATTTGATCAAAGTTTGGTCATCAATTTCAAAAAAATAAAACTTTTAGGTTTGTAATGAAAGAAATATGTTGGCACAATTATATATTTGTCTATACAACAAATTTTACGCATCTAAGCATATGACTCCAAATATCTGAGGAATAGTATATGCAGAGTAAACTTTTATATTAAACTAATGTGCTCAAGAAATGTAATTGTGCTTTTGTGTTTACTTTGGATGTGAGATCCCGATGGAAAATGCCTTTGCTGTGTAGATACTGCAGCCCTCTTGCAATGTCCAGAGACAGACCGATCCTGACGCTCCATGACAGATATATGTCACTGTCCAGCAGCTGCTCCAGGTTGCCTCCATTAATATACTGTAACCATGACACTGACGTTATTATCATATCAACCAATCACTCCTGCAGTCTGTATTTCTGTGTGAAGTCTTACCTCAGTAAGAGCATGAAGTTGCCCTTCATGAACACAAACCCCCAAGAACCTTACAGAAAAACACAGGGATACGGAGAGTTTAGAAGAAATTAAATAATGTAGCACATGGTTTTGCACAGCCAGACCTTTGACTGTGGCATATGGTCTGGTGGTACTAGCCAAGAATCAGACAGTAACAGCCATTGACGGACATTTGAAGCGATTAATCACAGTTCTTTTTGTTTATAGGTGATGCCTGGAGTGAGATTATTAGAGATTTATTACAGTACAACAAAAGACCTAAAAACTTTTATTGTAAGTATTTTATATTGCTAAAATTCAGCTAGTTTTATATAGGTATTGGCACAGCACTCCGCAAACAGTTGTACGGAAAACACACTGTACAACAGTGAAAGGAAAATATGTGGATATACAGTATGTTAAAACTTTGTCTTTAATCACATAAAGTCCGCCATTCAAATAAGTGTTTACTAGATTGAGAAAATCTATTGAGAAAACTTTTCCAGTTTTGTTTGCAATATGCATCAGTGAATACATTAACCAATGAACTGTGGGCATCAGTCTGAGGCTTAGATTATGGCAAAAACATGACACTACGAATAGTGAATAGTGTTAAATATTTTAAATAAAAATAATTAAATCACTAGATAGATATGCGTATTGATTTTTCATTAATTCGTTTAATGAATTTAGAAGATTTAAATCAGTTCATTGGTGGGTGTTGTACCTAAGGATGTTGGGGTGGCAAAGGCGGTTCATGAGCTGCACCTCTCTCAGCATGTTGGCTTTATTACTGGCTAGTGTGTTCATCTTCAGAGCCATCACCTGCCCTGTGATCCTGTGCTGCACCTGCATGACACACACAGTGACATCACTGAGAGAACTCATGAATAATGCATGCAGTGAACAATGTAGCATCAGTAAAACATATCATCTATTCCCATAAAAACAAATATTTTTATGAAGGTGTGACTGTTTATAATATAAGAATGTTATAAACACATTTATAAAATTAAAGGTAGTATCCTGGCATGGGAATTTCATACTAAATCTCATTTTAGTTTAGTGAAACCAAATATATTGTTGTTTATTTGCAAAACTAGATGGAAACGTTGCAGCTATACTGTATAGAATAACACTTCATAAACACTAAAAATATTACTGATTTGTTTATAATTTTCAACACATTTTAACTGATGCTAAAGACAGTCTTTGACTATCTAAATGTCATCTATATATATTCAATATTACAAAAATCTGTTCAAGTGAGCTAGATAATGTTATCTTGGTGAGACATTTACATCAACAGAATTCAGCAGTTTACAAACATGACAGAAAAACAAATGTTTAAACCTGCAAGGTATTAAAAGACACATGTATATGAACAAGAAATGTTGGAACGCAACAAGACTAACATAAATTTCATTTACATTTTCCAATATATGTCTTCTCCATAAAAAGGAAAACTATGTTCCAACTCATGAGTGAAAGTGACATATTTGTCAGATATGGTCAGATGTGCCCAGGGAGCAATCTGGGTTAAGGTGCCTTGCTCAAGGGCACTTCAGTTGCTACCCACCAGCACTGGAATCGAACCAGCAACCTCTGATTATCAGCCCAGCTCACTAAGCAGTAGGCCACAACTGCCACATGAGGACAACCTGCACTCATCACAGATAACATCCATGTGCAGCTGCACAAGAGCATTTTTCTAGCCTCATTATAGGCAGAATTATTGTGAAACATCCATTAGACTGATACGGCTATTTAAGGCTAGTACTAGAGGAACAGAGATAGAAAGCAGATGTCAGGATTTGTCAGTACAGAAAATAGTTGTACTAATGTAAGTCTGAATGAAATATAATCATCTGTCTCACAGTGGTTTTGTGCATGAGTGAGAGAGAGTAAGAAAGTGAGATCCAGTACAGTGTGTTGAGTATTAATAGCCAGTAGGTACTAATAGGCTTTCTGGATTTTCCATCATCCCACCTAACCTGTTGGAATCCAGTTTACTCTAAATAAATGTATGCTCATGTAATAAATCTGTAAAACTAAAGGGACTAAACTAACCACTGAGGAAGAAAAGCGTCATTCTGCATTTGACAAATGTTCAGCATGACAGCTACAAATAAAAAAGTGAATAAGAGGAATGAGTACAATGTGCTCTCAATGTCCACAATTGGCCAACACTCTTAAAAGTCCATGAAGGAGTGTCTGGGATTTGTGTTAATTATTAAATATGGAATGTTCTGAAGTCCATGAAAGTTTGTTGCCCCCTGATGGATAAAACATGGAGCTTAAGGAAAGGGCGTGATGTCATCAGGTACACTCACATCAAAATCACACCAAAATCACTGATATTTCAACCAGAGAAGCAAACTGTTAACAATGTTAGCAACAAAATAAGAACAAAATATTAAGTTAAAGCAATGTTATATTTCACCAAATGCCCCAGTGTTTCATATATAGAAGCAAAGTGTAGCTTTTAAATGAAAGAAATACTGTTTTATTGACTAAAAGACTTCAGACGGACAACAGAGACATGGGCAGACATCATAAACACACATACACCCCTCTGCGATGAGGCAGACAGATTGGGACAGGCTGGTAATCTGATTATGATGTCGAGTAGAACCGACCTGTCTTATCATTAATCACAGACACTGAAGTGAAGACAAGTATGACACACTGTAGAAATAATGATAACAAAAGTCATCATTCATAATTCTGACATTTTATTAAAATGATCTGTTTTTGGCAACGGTCATGGTCATTTAAATGCCAGTGTGTGTGCCTACAGGTTCCTATTAACCAGTTTAATGTTGCATCATTGATTTTTGGAGACTTATCATTATGCCATCGTGGTGTCTCCTGATAATCACAATTAGTATTATATTATAGTATGGATGGGATGTATTATGGTATGGATGGGATGTATTATGGTATGGATGGGATGTATTATGCTATGGATGGGATGTATTATGCTATGGATGGGATGTATTATGCTATGGATGGGATGTATTATAGTATGGATGGGATGTATTATGCTATGGATGGGATGTATTATGCTATGGATGGGATGTATTATGCTATGGATGGGATGTATTATGGTATGGATGGGATATGCAAACTGTTCCTGCCGACTGCTTTCCTCCCAAACTTCATCAAACCAGCAACCAGCCTAGAAAGTTGCAACCACTCAACAGTACAAGCACATCCTCAGCGATGTGAATGAAACCAGGAAACGTTACCTTGAACACTTCGGAGAAGAAGCCGGAGCCGATTTTTTCACAGAAAAAATCGTCAATGCGCGCCAGGCTGGACACGGCGCTTCGCAGGGCCCGGTACGATGACGGCCGGATCCGGTTCGGCCCGTACAGCGCGTGCAACGGAGGCTCGCAGAGTTCTTGATTATCATCTTGTTCCATTTTGATGGATAGGGAACAGGTACCTTAACGCAGCCAAGTCCAAATATCCATGACCCGACTGAGCTGAAGAAAAATCAATCCCCTACCAAAACACCGGCAATGCTCCCGTCTAATAAACCGTGTCCTCGGGTGTGCAATTGTGCATTAAACCGCATACAAACAGGGCTAAGAGACAATAACAGGTGCGCTCCGGATCTCTGCTGAGGGATGCGGTTGCCATGTTTCATGTTCCGGTCGGTCGGTAAACCTCCAGAGAAGCTGCGCGTTGTTGCCGACGGAACCGACAGGCAGGTCTGTCCTCCTCAATCTCTGTCGGCTTTTACAACCAAATCACCTGCAAAAAGTCATGAAATAGCATTACAACATCTTGTTATTCTTTATTCCACACGCACAGCCTGACATTTAACAACACGGCACCGCCATTTATCTAGGCGTCCACATGATGCATGCGATGTGGGGCAGTTGATGTGGTTTAATGTACCTCCATCACTTTATCCTGAAGGTTTCTTTTATATTTATGGATATTATACATGCGGCGTGTTGTCCGCACCATCTGTCAAGCCTGCTACAGAGGATCCATTGCGGATTGTTGCTGAAACGACATCCGCTGTTAGGGCTTGCTCCGAAAGCAACGAGTTGCACATTTACAGAGGTTTTTAAGCGACTGTCGTCTCGTCGTTTTTTCAGGCTCGGCTGGCTGTGTTAATGCATCAGAAATAAGATATACCGACCAAAGCATCTTCAAGTGAGCATCCGTAAGCCTGCCGGTTAGCGCAGTGGCACCGTGCACGTAGCAGGGCCCATTCGGATGCCCCGGTATACGGTACTTTACCTGCTTATATTATGGGAGATAAAACGACTGTCTTACCTTGGGTTAAACCGTGCGTTTAGCAGATGTTTGACGTTTAGACGCTCGACATCTCGTTCATAAGATGTCACTGTCCGTCTCGGCCATCGTTAAAAGCTTATGCCGCTTGCAAATGTGCCCGTTCATTGGTGAAGAATAGGGGCCGGTCTTGGCAAGGCTGGACATTGCGCGTCGCGCATGCGCAGTGCGAGCTTATAAACGCACGCCAGCGTGAATCTGCACCACCGGAGCACGTCTGTGTAAGGTTACGTTATTAACACGTCCGCAAAACACGATCTAAGCAGTTTAAGACAATAATAAGGCTGCATGCATATAAATGGTGTTAATCAAGAGTTAAAGTCAATCTTTAGCTCAGACAGCACGTTGTTGCTTACCCCAATAGGCTAGTCATGATAGAAATCATACACGAATTGTAAAAACTGTATAAAAGCACGCTTAAAAGCTTCAATGTTTTGTAATGAAACGTCAGCTGTGTTTCTGAAACATTTATACGTATGTATACGATAGGCGCTAGAAATGTGGCTTCTCATTGGCAGGATTAAACGTCATTCAAGCATTTGATCCAATGAGCGGCCAGTGCGCTTCCGGCGTGCTGGCCGATGACGTCACCGCCACGGTTCACGTCACAACGCAACAGTGAAAGACTCGTGGTTTGGATGACGTCATCGTCCTGAGTCAGTATTGAATATACAAATATTGAACACCGAGACATTTATTTGAAACTAAAGTACTGCATCGGATCGCGTCATTCGGTGAATATGATGTAAATAATGTGCAACTATTTTAAAACGTCAGCTAAACTCCAACAGGCTGCTGATGGTTTTCCATGACATCTATAGAGCGCTGTCTAAGAGGCCTGATTTTCTGTATTTAAATCATATTTAATATCATTTAATCTTCTATATATTCTACTGGACCACAAAGTGTGCAGTAAATGATTTTGTCAGCAAAAATAAAGTGTCTTCAGCAATGCTAAAGTCAGCAAGTTCATTTACTGTTAAACATAATAAACAATATTAAAATTTATATTCTGCCCAATCTGGCACGTTCCATGAAAAATTATTGTTTCTTGGCTATATTGTCTTCGGGTCATGTTTTATAATAAAAGGGGTTAGGAGAATTATACCAAATATTATAAGGCATAGGTTAACTTATAAGTAAAACTGGAATGATTGCTTGCCAGAAAGAACTCAAACAACATTTCAAAATGCAAATATAAAAGTGCACATGATTGGTTATTTTATTTGCAAAAAGCAATGATTCAACTAAACATAAATGCGTATGATGTGTCTGGTGACAACAACCCTGTGAAATGTTTGATTCATTAGATTTCTGCTTGAATTAAATGAAGACATGAATAACTGATCATACATTTCATGATGGACACCAATAAAATATGCCAATTGAAGTCCCCATACAGATACAGCTCTCTGCATGCTGAGGGCAGTGATGAGCCGATGCCAGTTTCACATTGAAACCAGCCTGCATGCTGGTGTCATTGCCTCCTTTGCCTTTTGTTTTTTACCTATTCGAAGGGTTCTTGGGCCTTCTTTTTTTTTTTTGTGGTGTTGTTTTTTTTTTTTTTTTTTTTTTTTTTTTTTTTTTTTCTGGTTTGGGGTGGTTTTTTTTTTTTTTTTTTTTTTTTTTTTTTTTTTTTTTTTTTTTTTTAATTTTTTTTTTTTTTTTTTTTTTTTTTTTTTTTTTTTTTTTTTTTTTTTTTTTTTTTTTTTTTTTTTTTTTTTTTTTTAGTTTTTTTTTTTTTTTTTTTTTTATTTTTTTTTTTTTTTTTTTTTTTTTTTTTTTTTTTTTTTTTTTTTTTTTTTTTTTTTTTTTTTTTTTTTTTTTTTTTTTTTTTTTTTTTTTTTTTTTTTTTTTTTTTTTTTTTTTTTTTTTTTTTTTTTTTTTTTTTTTTTTTTTTTTTTTTTTTTTTTTTTTTTTTTTTTTTTTTTTTTTTTTTTTTTTTTTTTTTTTTTTTTTTTTTTTTTTTTTTTTTTTTTTTTTTTTTTTTTTTTTTTTTTTTTTTTTTTTTTTTTTTTTTTGCAGGGTATCCAACTGATGTTGCTTTTTTGATTTTTCATAAACCCTATTGTTATATTTTTTTTTTTGTTGTAGTTTAACAATTTTTAAATGTGCTTGCATTTGTCCTGTAGACAAATGTTATTTATCTAGACTTGCTTTTTATTACCCTTTCGCTTTTTTTGCCTGTCATTTATTTTCTGTAGATTGTCTCTTTCTGCTGAAGTAGATCTGAGAAAGCTGAGGTTCTTCTCTGTTCCTCACAATGGAGGTTCTCCTTTGGTCTCACCAGTAGATGCAGAACTGCTTCAGGCACAGAAGATGGGAAGTATGCATGGTTGTCTGGATATAGATGTGATACTGGTCTCATAATGGGCTTTTGTTTTGTTAGGTGGTCAGACGTTTAGAAGCAGATCTTGGTGTCAAGGTTCAAGAGCTGTTTATTCCTCAGCTCAAGTACTCCTTTCAGATTTGGGGAGCTATGATGTCTTTACCTGGCAAGGATGGAAAAGTGAGTGATTCTACCTACGTGCAATAATTAAACTGGTCAGACTGGTTAATTATTTAAGT
Organism: Chromobotia macracanthus; assembly: GCA_036877525.1. Taxonomy (NCBI): domain Eukaryota; kingdom Metazoa; phylum Chordata; class Actinopteri; order Cypriniformes; family Botiidae; genus Chromobotia; species Chromobotia macracanthus. The sequence continues at coordinate 5,644,659 of JAZGTH010000026.1, forward strand.
AAAAGTTAATTAAAGGCATTGTGCTAGTTTTCGCTGGTTTCACAGTTTTTTTTATTATCATCTCAGCCTCCCACCACCTTTGCTGAGCTGATGAGTGAAGGTGGGAAGAAGGTGTGGCCAGTCTGGGAGCTTCTCAAGTGGTTCCTGGGGTTCTCCTCTCACACCCTGGCAACAATAGGTGTGTGTGATAAAGCAAATGACTGTTAACTTGCCGGACAGTCAAAGCCGGAGCACTGACAGATACTGACAAACTAGCACAGACGTAAGCAGACAGCGTGGTTAGCTCACATTGACTGGGTCTGGGTCAAAAGTTGCTGCTAAACACCAAGCCAATGGTCATCACCTGATAGCCAGTTAGCACATCTGTTCTGTGCCTGTGAGAGGAAATAACTTTCTGTACCAGGCAGGAGTCTGTATTCATTACTCAAAACTGGAAACCGGAAGAGTTAGTGCCTGCTATGCAAAAACATAAACAAAGCAGCACTTTCCAGTTTCACTTACATCTCACTCACCACACGTGAATTAACTTGTCTCATTCCAGACAGCTGTATCTTTTAAAAATATTGGTGTACTGGAAAGAGAAATGCAAAAAAATGAGAAGAGCATTGTGTGTTCCCTCTTGACTTTGTCACTTGCTTGCTTCGTAACTTCCAATTTTCTTGTGCACTGGTTTCTGTGCACTAAGCCAAGCAGCCAGTCAGAACGATCTGACAGACAAGCTCCACTGCCGATTCAACATGCTGAATCAGCTGAAGAAAAGCTGGCAGGGACAATGCGGAACACACCAAACAACGTCGGTTGATGCTTTGACGACCGACCATTGGCTTGGTGTTTTTCAGACTTTAAAGGAAACAATTACACTCATGTTTTCCAAGCCTGTTCCTATAATTTACTTTTGTCTGTGGAACAGGAGAAACACTCATTACTACGTAATGGTTACCAGGGTCTGCCAAGCTCTGGGACTTTGTATACCAGAATTGTGTTATTTTTGGGTGAATTGTCCCTTTAACTGTTCATGTGACTGGAACATTGTTGAATTCCTCTGTCCCTCACCCCATGTGACTCTCAGATTCTGATTGTCCTGCGAAGTTCACGCTTGCTTTGTTTTCTCGTTATGGGTCACGGCAGTTATATCCCACACTCTGAAGATGTGTTTATATAGACCGTTGTGTGATTTTTTTTCTTCCTTTCTCAGGTCTGGCTTTAGTTGAGATGTTCCAGTGTTGTCATCCATCTCCGTTCATTGTGCAGCAGAAAGACAGCTTGCAGAAGGAGCTGGAGAATTTACTGGGCACAGATGGTGTGCTGCTGTACCCTTCTCATCCCCACATTGCCCCCAAACACCACCACCCAATCTTCAGCCCTTTCAACTTCTCCTACACTGGTGGGTTGAGATTTCAGTGCATCCAGGAACATTTGAAAATTTAAAGAGCAGAAACATCAATCGATCCAAAAACAAAACAGGACAACCAAATATTTTAAGAAATGTTGTTTTAAGAATACTAATTCAAAAGTGACATTATTAAGTAAAGATACAGTGCTGAAACAATGCATATGTTCCTCATTATGTAAATTGCCCTATAACAATAACTTGACTCATTACTTGAATAGAAGTGTAGGTTATCAAACTGTATATTAAGATGAAAATCTTGATATATTGTACAAACAATGAAAAGTTTAGGGCCTAACCATCAGTGTTCACAGTCAGTGCATGAGAGTCAAACCTGAGACCACTGGAAGTATCTGACCCAGTTGTGTTGTAATGTTGCTGTTTTGTGCAGAACTTAAAAAACAACATCCTCTGTCTAATTTCTGTTGCAGGTATCTTTAATATCCTGGGTCTACCAGTGACCCAGTGTCCATTAGGCCTGAGCGCAGAGGGTTTGCCCTTAGGTGTACAAATAGTGGCAGGAAAATTACACGACCGTCTTTCTTTGGCTACTGCTCTCTACCTGGAGAAAGCTATTGGTGGCTGGAGGGACCCAGGCAAGACAACAGTCAAACCCTAATCCACCTCATGCATCCACATATGTAACAACAGGACATAACCAACAGCACATACTGTACCTCACAAAACATATGTAAACATCCAAAGCTTAGTGACAATTCTTCTGTGCATTTCAATGCATTCTGCATTAAACAACATGTTTTAGAGGGCTGTATTTATTTTCATCCTGGTATTAACATGGTATTATATTTCAGTTTTAGGGGCATTTTGTCATAAGACAGTAAATGGACAATAGATCCAGGAAACAAATTGTCTGCAAAAGTAATTGAGTTAACATGAGACAGCTAATAACTTTATAATTGAGAAATAATGTAAGTAATTTCATAATATCCTTCATAAACAGTATGCATTAATTTTCATGCACTAAAACAAATGTATTTGATTAGATATTTGTGCTGTTTACTGCTTTCACCTAACAGACTATAAGAGCAGCCTGTCATTGTTTATTTTATAAGTATTCTTTTCCACAATTAATTTCAATAATCATACTGTTCCTATAATCTTACTGTTGTAATTGCAGGAGAAGTTTTGTATTATTGAAAAAATGCAAAGCCGTCTTATTAATGAGTAATTACCTTTTAAATGCTGGATATTGACATACGTTCTCTTACCATTTATATTTGCATTTATTGTGCTCTTATTTTGTAATTGTTTAAATGTTCCTCAGTTGCAGAGCAGTGCAAAAACCTTTTTTAATGTACTAATTTCTTAACTAATAGTAAATACATTTAATAAGCAGTAAATACATTAAATACACTGTTTGTTTTGGGGGGGGATGTATGGCATAAATCTATTTTTTTTACTATTAATTTTTAACTTAAAGCTTAAAAGCTTTTGTCCTTGGTAACCTTGTATGTGGTTTTTTAAATTTACTCTGCAGGCAGGTGATTCCAAGCATCTTGGAAATGCATCTTGCACATTATTTTGTGTATATGTAATTCTGTGATGACTTGATGAACGTGACATTTTAATCAAACATTTTAATAAAAACTGCAGATTTTACTGATTAGCTAAATACTGGAATGTACTGTTACACTGTTGTTTTCTATTTTCAGTTTGATCTGATCTACTATAAACAGATCTACTGTAAAATTTATACAATATATAAAACAACATATATCATATATATATACATTATAACTAGCCTGACTTGGCACTGTTTACTGCTACTTGAAAACCGGGAAGAGCCAGGATATTATTTAATATAACTCGGATTGTGTTTAGCTGAAAGAAGAAAGTCATTTACTCCAAGGATGCTTTGAAGGTGACTAATTTATGGGCCTATTTTCATTTTTGGGTGGAGTATTCCTTTAAGACCAATTTCTCCTGTTAAACCACATGATATTACAGATAGTAAAGAATAACAGCATTGAGCAGTTTCCTGAAGATGATAAGGACATCATCATTAAATGGACAGCTTAAATTGTGTAAATCACATTTGTCAGAAAGCATGGGAGCATATACCTTCATGTCCACTGAGAAACCAGAGTAATCACTGCTGCCAATAAGGAATTACAACACAAGGTGGCAGCATTTTCACACTATTACACAGTACTAAGAGAAAAAGATCAAATTATCACTGTAATTTAAAAAAATGTAATGTAATATTTTTGGCATATTTTTTTAAATAACCTGGTAAATATTAAATATGTTAATTGTTTTTATTTCTGAATTGTAAGCACGTTTCTCTACCCTAAATGAATAATTCTAAATGAATGTAACCAAGTGTTGCATTAATATGACACAAATTACATCCTTTATGACACCTAAAAGTATCTTTCATATAAATGGCCCTTTACTACATATGGCTCATGAGCTGCTTTGTTTTAACCCAGGCTGTGTCTAAGGCCACCAGAACTGTTAGATGATTAGTAAATGAGACCTTACTAAAAACTATATGTAAGAATGGCTAAATGAATGTTAGGTATTATTAACCTGTAATCAAATGAACCAATCAGATGTAATTTCTGGATGTTTCTGGTGTGTATGTACAAACAGGTGTATATTCTTGGGAATTCCCACCACTGTTAAATAGAAAACAGGCTCCAACTGTTTACAAAATAAATGTGATGCTTTACAATGCACTGCCCTAGATTCCTATGACCATCCTATGAGGTTTCATTATTAAACAATAATGTGCTTCAGTGAATATTTTAGGGCTATTTATCCAGACTCATACAACCTTTCAGCAGATGTGAACTAAAGGTTTTCTTTGCAAATGACAGAGACACAAACACCTGGAATCTCTAAATAGCTACTGGCCCGGATAAAGGAGGCAAGAGTGGCAGTGTTTCATATCTCTGGCAACACAAACACAGACACTTCAAAGAGCAAGGTTTAATTATCACAGATCCTATTACAACACACTCATTATGAATCTCATGCATTATACATTAGTGTTCAAAGAAAATAATTCACATATGATTGAATGGGATGGAAGGAGACATCACAGAGCAGGCCGAGTGAAATGGAAGGCTGTCAGAAGAACATAGAAACAGCATAGTTTATTAGAAACCAAACCTATGTGGGCACTTTGTGTGTATGCACCCTAAATATTAGGCCTTCTTTGTGTCCTGTAATGGTGTTTTAAACTCTGTTGACTATTATTTCTTATACATTCTTTGGTGTATGTTTATTACACCTAATGGTGTATTATTATTATTTCTTATACATTCTTTGGTGTATGTTTATTACACCTAATGGTGTATTATTATTATTTCTTATACATTCTTTGGTGTATGTATTTCTTATACATTCACACCATGCCAGAATTAAACAAATTCTCCTTTAAAACAGATCAATTACTGTTTCGTCTTAATTTTTTGGGGTTTGTAATTCTAATGCAATATTCATGTTTTCAGTATATATGTTTTTTTAAAAAACAATCTTTTAACAGAGACAAACCAACACAAATTCAGTGTGATGATCAGAAACCGATTTCAGATTCACAATGATAACAAATTGCCAGATATCACGCCTGGAGCATCATTATTCGTTTGCTGTCTAGTTAGCATAAATAAATACTTGTTCACAATAATAAATCAAATAAAAAGTGGCACTTCAGTCACCACTCTTCTCATTTCCACATTGACAGCACTTAGAAATCACAAAATGACAACAGAAACGTCCTCAAAAATGGTTTGCGATGTGCTACGTTTAGTCCTAGTATAAGTTACCGAGAAGCTCACGTAATCTGCTTCATTACATAAAATCTGGATCATTGATGTTAATTTAAATCCAACAGTTTCCATCCTTTTTTCTAAAACATAAGTTTATGTCAGTTTAAACACTGTATGCATCAGTGTTTCCCTCTCGGTTATGGGCTGGACTTGGTCTGAAGTGTGAACCATCCGCTTGATCCAGAAGCGGGAGGAGCCGCTCTGTTTCTGGCCGAGCGCGGTGATCGCTTGCGGGGAAGGTTTGATCTCTGAAGCCGAGGCAGAAGTGAAGCGAAACGATGATCGTCGTTATTGAAGATCAGGTGAGAGCGCCGCTTTTATTCGCCATTTTCTCGTTTATAACTTCATTTGGGACCAAACGGTACGCGGGCTAACGGGGACGCGTTTTGCTGACTAACTGCCCGGCAGCCTGTAGCTTTCCATTAAGCCCTTTTTAATCCGGTTTGTATAAAGAAATGAACAGGTGTGTGTGTGTGTATGTGGGGAGGTTTAGTGAAGTATGAGCAAGGCGAGAAATGATATAAAACGGGATAAAAACGTGATGGGTTGGTGAAGTGAAGTTAGTTGCATAGCCAGTCCGCTAACCGGTTGACATCTGCAGCTGTTTACCGGCTAGCATGTGGAAAACATCATCGTCGAACCGCACCAAAAAACAACAAATAAAGAGCTAACTTGAATTAAAATAACTTGTTTTAAGTAACAATGATTAAAATAACTTGTTTTAAGTAACACGCGTGGGATCGCAGCAGTTTCGTCGTACGATCGTGACCAAACGACTCGGAGTTCAAGCCGCTTTACGTGACGTAAGATGCGGCGCACGAAAACCCAATGTGGCGTCGGTGTGAGGTCGAAAAGCACAGCCGCATCTGATCACGACTGCGGAGATGGATGAATATTATGTGTGCGGATGACTTCAGGCTTGATCTGATCGTCCTTAACATTGCATTGTGTGTTTGTACTGCCTGTTGCCTTTAAACACACACACACACACACACACACACACACACACACACACACACACACACACACACACTGATGTGCATCTCTTGATGTGTTTGCAGGAAGCTTTTGATAAAGCTCTGGCAGAGGCAGGGGATAAGCTTGTAGTGGTTGACTTCACAGCTACATGGTGTGGGCCTTGTCAGAGCATTGCCCCTTTTTACAAAGTAAGTAATCATTCGCTTCGTCATGGTGAAGATTGTGTGTTTTATGTGGGTTTGTTGAAATTTAATTGGATGCTTCACTTTCTCATTGTTTTTCTTCTTTTCTAGAGTCTGTCTGAAAATCCAGCCAATGCTAACGTGGTCTTCCTTAAAGTAGATGTAGATGATGCACAGGTGGGTTACTGCTTCAGGTGTTCTTCAATTCTGCTGTGCAGTATTGCAGCTCTCAGCTTCCTCTAGCTCAGTTGTCCTTTAAACACAGTGGATAAAGCTTCTGCCAAATGTGAAATATAAATGCAACCACAGCTAATTTATTTGTCAAAGTAGTGTTGGCTTTATCTTCAAAACATTGTTATTGTGGACATGCTTTTGCCTCAATAAAGTTTGTTGCTATATTTGGATGGTCTCCATTGGCAAAGATGCATGTTGCCCATAGAATAGCGTCGTAATGGCATTTTTTCAGTAGGGGATAATGGCCGGTGAACCTGATATTGCAGATTTCCACATTTTCCTGGATTAACATCTTCACATTCTTTGCAGTCAAATGAGTCAGTAGGCTACACAGGAAAGCAATATTATTAGCATTATTTTTTTCTAATAGTTTTTTTTGGTTGTGTCTGGCAGACACAAAACCTTTGAGAACCATTGTATAAAGCCAAAAGTTGCTGAATTTATTCATTTATTTATGCTAATTTATGAGGTGAAATGAAGCTGTATTGGTTAGATTAGAAACAATTTTTTTTGAAAATCAATTTTTTAACACCACTAGAGGGCAGTAAAGTACAGTGTATGAAAGGCTGTTGTTCCATTCCAAATGTACCTTTAATTTTTCCTTGGCGTGTTTCTTCAGCAATACCGAAGTGATATTTTCTGTATTTCTTTTCTGCAGGATGTCGCCCAGTCGTGCGAGATCAAATGTATGCCAACATTCCACTTCTACAAGAATGGGAAGAAGGTTTGTCCTGTTTAATCCTCTAGTTGTACTTTAACATCTCAAGCATTTCTGTCAATACACAATGTTTGATTTCCTTCCACTCATTATTCTGATGATCTGATTGCCTGTTCTGTGCTATAGGTGGATGACTTCTCTGGGTCCAACCAGGTTAAACTGGAAGAGATGGTGAATAGCCACAAATAAATGGGGTCTGATAAGATGCCCTCATAACTGTTGCCCAAGTTTACTAACAATAACGTCCTCATTTTGCTGTTCATGAATTGGATTTCATTTTCTAATCATTTTACTACAGTTTTAGCTGGTAGAATCTGCCTTACCCCGTCACCTGAAATTCAATAATTAATGATTACCTCTGGCTGTATATTCCTGTTTGTTGGCTTTTTTTGAGAATCAATAAATGAACACAAAAAAATTCCTAAGGCATTTGTATTTGTGTCCAAGACCATGACTCTCCACTTTAAAACCGAGTTATCTAAAATGAACAATGTTGTTCTTGTTGGTAACCTTACAATAAAGATGTATATTATATTAGCAATTTAATAGTTAACATGAACTAACTTTTACAGCACACTTACGCTGTACTTTTACAGCTTTTTTTTTTTTAATCGGTTGTTAAACCGATTATAAACATTATAAACTAAGAATGAACAACAGAATATTTATAAATTAAAGGAACATTTAACCCCAAAACAAACATTCTGTCATTATTTACTCATCAAATCTGTATGTCTTTCTTTTGTAAAAAGAAGTCCTGGCTACTGTTTTCCAAAAGAAGAAAAAAATGAGGCCTGACAAACAAGGCCCCATCAGAGCAATATAAATATGGTCTGTATGATATATGACTACGGTCATTTTTGTGAATACCCATGTTATGTCCTTTATATTGTCTGTCGCTATTAAACCAATTAACCTGGCAGCTGTTGACACACTGGAGAGTTAGCAATGTGTCCCATCCTAATACTTTTATTTCTATTCCCTGAAATAATCTTTTCAGTGTCCGAATAAAACTGCCTAGACCCATCCTAAAATTTATCCATATATTTTATGTATAAAGAAACATTGTTAAATAATGTTAAATACAAAGAAGAGATGAACAGTCTGATGTTTAGTAAACTTTCACCATTTTTTGTCTCTGAAATTTTGTGAGGATCCCTTAGAACCTGCGGGTCCTAGACCCCAGTTTGAAAACCCCTGTTTTCTCTCCTGCTAGTCTATGGCAACCCCCAGAACCACCACCTGGTGTGCCACCAGCTCATAGATTTTATACAGAAACTTGTATTTCTTTCGTATTTACATTTCACTTAGCAATTCACTTAACAATGTTGTGTGTTGACTTGTATCTTTTTGAGGCACACTAAGTAAATATATGGGCTAGTAGACTGTGTTCAAACCTCACTTGGGGTGGTCTTAAAATTGCAAGTCTCTTGAACTTTTAATGTTTCCATTGTGCTTATTACAATGTTGGTTGAGCTTGCCTCTGTCTATTGCTGCTTGTGGCTATATAAGCTTAAACAGCACATACATACATTCTAATCTGATAAGTTGTTGCCTTCAGACTGTGACAGCACATAAAGGGTTGCATAGGCCAATGCAAATTATGATACAAATGCAAATAGTTTATGATAGTAGCAGCTTAGTGGTTCAAACTCAACTAGTAACCATGATGTTGTAGGTTCAAATGACACACATGGTTTTCTAAATCAATCAGTATTGTGCTTTTAAGACAAGAACTTAATTCCACATTGCTTTACATGGGTCCCGATTTGTGTACATAAATCTCAATAATTGTGGTGCATTTGTTTCTTCAATGACCTTTGTCAAGAGTTATTTTGACATAACTCATAAGCATAAAACAGATCACATCTCAGTCTAGATAGATTGAGGCTGGTTTAGATGGAGGTTTTAATACTTTTGACTCATTTATGTTGTCAGGCCTACAAAACATAGTCATGGTCTAGGTTTTCTAACATGTAACTGAGCTTTATATATGTCTAATCTTGGTCTAGATGGGGTTTACTATTTGTTTATCACTGAAAATGCGTGATCGCAGCTGGTTTTCATGCGTGCTGTTGTGTCTACAGTTCTGTAGAATGAGCCCAGTCTTCATTCCTTCCCCCAATTTTTAAGCCAAAGAGCACAAACGAGATTGTGCAGGTCAGGTTAGTTTCATTTGTAAAGTTTAGTGTTTCATAATACATATTGTTTCAAAGCAACTTTACAGAAAGTACTCAAAACCCCATTGAGGAAGCCAATGTCAACAACAATGAGGATAAAACACTTAAGATAATTATGTAAGACACTAGACTAAACAGAAGGGCAAAATGCATTTAAATAAACATACTTGTACAATTTTTTTAGTTATATAATATATATTAGTCATATCTGCAACTAATGGCACAATAACTAATGTTTTGGGTTGGGTCTGGCAGGGTAGAAGCAAGGACACAAACATGATAGCGGTGATTTTGATTTTTATAGAACAACTCAAATCTTGAGTATTGATTTTGATTTTTGCAGCACCGACTGTCAAAGCATAAACTACAAAGTTGGGAGACAAGGACTGTGTTCCTCTCACATTTGATTATATTAAGAAGCTCCCAAAGACAACAAATAATCAGAACACAGAAAACACATACTTTAACACTTACTTAAGGCAGGACAAATGAACTAACCAACACCAGGAGTATATGTAAAAGACCAAATGAGGAATTAATGAGTTAATTAACAAGACACAGGTGAACATAATTGGAAACCAAGGAACCGAAGGACTAATTCACTTAAACAAGAACTGACAGTGATTAATTAACACAACAGGGAAACTAGGTAAGAGTGGAGAACACAAAGAACATGCAACGTCCCTTTTGTTTGCAAAGCTTTTCTTATAAAAGTGAAGCTTGGTATGTTACTTTCTCTTTGGTATCTCTGTACCCACTGTAGGAAAGATACGGGACAGTTAACAAAAATGAAAGAAAGTGACATTCATTATCTGATTTCATGAAAGTCTTCAGAGAACCTGTGCCTTTATTAGTTGATATGATTTTTGTGTGAACACAATTGTTTAATTTTTATGAATGTCACCATGCTTGTAGATGCAAGTGTTGACATTTTCTGAAATGTAAAAAATAAAAACAACATAACATTGATCTCAGAATTGTGACATTGCTGGGCCACGTTTACAGATTTTTAACTTTTACATGCTTCGCCTCTAAATTTATGACTTTATGGAATATTAAGAATGCACTATTATTAATCTGACTAATAAACTGCTACATATTCTGTCCTTCCTACATTATAAAGTCATTTGCCTGCTCTTAAACTTTGACTCATTAAATATTTGCGGCTTAAACATGAAATTCTCATACCAAATTCATTTTTTTTGAATTACCAAATTAAATACATTTTATGCAAAGTGACTTACAAAGAGAGAGAGCATTTAACATTTTGCCCTAGAGACCAACAAACGTGGTCTACTAAGCAAACTTTACAAGTGGGAATAGTACTGATGCAAGAGACGGGATAAACAGGTTTTTATAAAAGTGTGAAATGAGGCTGAACATCGTAGCATTAAGGATTAGTCAGGTATTTGCAAAATGGATGTGTTTTAAATTTATTCTTGAAGGTTGTGATGGTCTCGGCAGACTACTCTCTTGGAATGGCAGCCAAATGCAAAAAATTCAAGCCACTTCAGGCCGTTAATATGTTACATGGTAATCTACATCAGGTATGATTATACATTTTCCAGCCCTAACAGAACTCATCTGAACAGACTGAGAAGGTAAAATAATTACAGGCAGGTGTGTTAGAGCGTGGCTGGACCAAACTATGAAGAATGCAGATCTCCAGAAACAGGTCTGAGTGCCTCTGATCTAGATTGCTTTTATTTTACATTGTTTAGGTTGTGGAATGTATTGTATTATACAGAATTGACAGGCTGCCAAAACTATTGACATTTATCTTAAATCTAATCGAAGTTAAACTACATACCAGCTTTAATAGTATCTGTTTGCATAAGGCAGGTCATTTTGCAAGCTTTATTGGGAATGGTACTTTTACTTTTGTTCTGCACTGGGGTTTGGTGGAACATAGATGATCTGTTGGATTCATTTATTAGGATGAAGCTAAGGAGAAACTATAAACAATAAAACTGAAACCAACTTAATACCTTGATTGTTATCATTCATTCTTACGCACCTGCCAGATTGAGATTTGCATGTTCTGCTGATATTTATCACAAGTTCAGAGTATAAATATACGGACGGAGGCTGCAAATACGCTACACTACAATATCTGCTCAAAGGTAATCACATTTTTTTTAATTTATATTTTCTATGACTTGGCACAGGGGACGTTTAAACGGGGAAAAATGCAAAATTAAATTTTCAAATTTTTAAACAAAACTAAAATGGAAATCAGCTGTACCGTATTAGATTAAATGTTAATAAATCAGTTATCTCTCTCTTAAGTAGAGACAGTGAAGGTACCCGAATCATTTTCCAACTTTAACTTCAGCTTAACTAACTAGACTTCACTAGTAATCGACAACAAAGCAAACATCAGATGCGTGGTAGAACAGTGTATGTGTAAATACTGTATACAGTTGCAGGCTTACCTGATTTCACCCCTGCAGGATCACATCCTGCTCTTATCATTTTGAATACCCTGAAAGTCTGGATTAGCTGGTGTGTTTGTTTTAAGGTTGAAGTTACACTCCGGACATTATTTCTGCAGAGTTCCAACCTTACTCACCTTTATTTTGGGGTTCAATGTTTCGTGCACTGCACATCATAAACTATAAAAGGCAGAAAACAAGCACTTGACTAAGTGACTCAACTGGAGGATTTGATCTGCAGATTTAAGACATTGTTTTTAATCATTATTATATTATATTAAATATATTTTAATTATAGTATATTTTATACTATTATATGTATTAAATATATTGTTATAACAGATTTAATATTATATATTATGCAATATTAAGTAAATATATTTAAAAAATGTAATGCTGTCAAAAATGCCTCAAATGCCTTTTGTAATGGTTTGATGTTTTGATTTTGTAAAAAGTTTGATTGCTTGAAAACAATCATGCCTAATTTTTAATTACTTTCCCCACAGACATTGTGAACTGTCATGGTTTCTCTGGTTGTTGGGGCTGTACTGCTGCTCTGTGGGGTTGTCTTGCAACCACCCCACACTGCAGCATTCAGTATCTTTTCCAATGCCGCCTCCCTCAATCATCAAGAAATCACTGAGGCAGCCATTCTCCGCAAGATGACAGAAGTGTGCCGTGACATAGCCACTGCGCAGGGCAAAGACTTCACGCCACCTGTAAGAGACATACGTAGAAGTGTAGAAGTTTATCAGATCAGACATATTTGTTGAATATCCTGTCGATAGCAGCTTCACTTATGACTTGTATTTATCCTGGAATACTAATTTTACAGGCTGTTTGCTTGAGCTTGTGGAGCGTGGTGATAACTGTTGAGAATCCATCCTGTTGATTTTGATTTTGCAAATTTTTTTACCTTAGTTATCTTAGTGCATTAGCCTACACTAGAATGAAAACATTTATTTTAACAAAAATTGTTTGAACAAAAATCACAAACTTTACATATGAAATGAAACAAGCCCAAATGGTTGTAAACAAATGAACTTCTACATGAATTAATATTTTAACAGATAAATGACCATGTTTATATCATTTCTCTGCTGTGTATGTCTAGATTTATTGGTTCATGTTTTTTTATTCTGATTAGGGGGTATTCTGTCATACATTTAGGTTACAGATGTTCACAATTATATTTTTGGTGATGTTGATACATCCAGATTTAATTATTTTTTCTACTTCCCACTCCCCACTTCCAGGCTGACAACAAACTAACTGCAGCCACTATTCAAAAAGCCTGCTCGAGTTCAAATTCTGCCCTTGCAAAAGAAACCAATTTTAAGTTGACTATAGTTATGATTTACCTAAGCAATATAGCTGTGGACAGAAAACAGTTCAGTGGCGCGCATCATTTTGATGATGAGGCTTTCAGTGATGGACGAGACCTCATCACTCAGGGCATAGCCAAAGTAAAAGTGAGTCTGAAAGAGGGAAATTACTTGTCAGCCCGAAAAAACCTGGGGACTGCAACTCACACTTTACAGGTATGTAATGCTTCAAAACTGTTGTGCTACTGTTGTGCTTCACATGTAATGTAAAACCAGCAGAAATTAGTTTTATAGTAACCACAAATGTACTATGTTCCCACCATGGTAATCATATACAAATGGTAATAAATCTGCTTAAAAAAAGGTTACTACCCTTTAACTATAATCAAACCATGGTCAGTTTTCCTATGGGCCGTTCTTTTGTGCAAGGCTGTTTTTAATAGAGTTCTGCATATTATAGTATGCATATTATGATAAAAAAATATTTTGTATAAATTGTATTTTGTCCATTGTATATTACATATTGCATAACAAATTATAACATTACATTTATATTACGAAAATTGTTTTTAGTAATTATGTTTGAGTAAAAAAATAGCATGTGGCAATAATTGATAGTTGGATACTAAGAACAATTTAGCAAATAAATTTGTTTTTGTCACAGGATTTCTATAGCCACAGTAACTGGGTAGAACTGGGATACTCTGTTCCATACAGCACCCTGATCAAACCAGACCTTCCTATCAATAACACAGCGGGTAAAGTAGCAGCTGTGTATTTCATTTATTCTAAAATTAATTTCCCATCTTGATATATGACACTTTAAGCCCTATTGGGATTCATTTTCAAGACATGTAAAATAGCTGTCACCTCAAACTTCTGTAATGTGCATCAATTTACAAGGAATAATAAGTGTCTGTATAAATATCACTATAAATAACCATGAAATATAAGACATACTATTTTAAATATTTAAATCATACATACACAGGACCTGTACATTAAATGTAAAAATTTAGTATTGCTATGTTTTTTCAAACATTACTCCTGACATTAGGTTTTGGTAAAAATGTATTTTTATATTGGATAACATTTAACCATTCTTAATAGCGCAGAAATTATTACTTAGTGACCATTTATACAATAACTGAGTTTTAATTTACGTAAGGCTTGTGCAACCGACCCTTAATTGCAGTGTCCAAACATGTACAGTATACTATAGTATACAAAGCTGTGTATACGGTACAGTATACGTTCCTGTTTATGTAATACATCTTTATAATAATGCTCTGAACAGCAGCATATAGAGCTTGAGAAAAAAATATACTACAAATCTTCATGTCAAATCTACATGCAACCATCAGCATTCTGTCTGGTGTTACGAATGTCCACTTCAGACACTTGGAGAACTTAAGAAATGCTAATAGTTTCACAGGGTTCACAGGCTGGACATGCCACTCATGATTTACTGTTTTACTGGTTTACTAAAAGCATAGCAATTCCCTACAGTTATTTCTATAGGCTGCTGTATAGTTTTATACCAGTCCTTCACTGGTACAGTCTGAAAATATCCAGAACAGTAAATGAGATTCAAACATAATTAAAATGACAAAAACATTAACATTATTCCAAATAGGGATTAAATAGACACCAGTTTATACACAATTTCAATATTGTGTGAAAAATACAATATGATGATGATATGAATATCCATAGGACCCAAAACAGCGACATGCAAAAGCTGTGTTGACGTCAACTGCACTAACAACATTCTGCCAGAGATCTTGCAGCAGAAGATATTAACGTCTGGATATTTCAGCCTTTTATTGCCCTTTAAACCTGCAGGTAAGAAAGCATTAGCATCGATACATCTAAGGGCTGCTATGGCAATGTCTCTGACCTTGAATATCTGGTAGTTTAGCTGCACAACTAATAGCTGTGAAAACTTCTGTTCTTCTAACTGTACAGTTGTTTGTTTTGTTTTGTTATTAGTGAATAAATAAATTAAAATTGTATTTAATTATTATTTGGTTTGCTGTGGTCTTTGGTCTTAGAGAGGGAACATGAAAGTTACAGACAATTGGGACAGTAAGGACAGGGATGAAACTCATTGAATAGCCCTGCACTAGACCATAGCACTGACATGGGAGAATGTTTTTAATATGTTGGATACATGTATCTCTCCCAGGCAAATGTAGCCATGGTGGCGTCTTAGATTGGACCAGCTACATAAATCCCACTGGAGGCATCAATAAGGACAATGTCAACTCCAATCATGGCTTCCTTCACCTCCGTGCTGCAGACATGGCTATTAATGCTACTATGGAACTTCTGGAAGACTTACGACAGGCTATAGGCGAAACACAGTTTCTTCGGTATGGTATATTTTTTAAAGCAGTCTCTATTAATGTGCTATATATTTCATGTTTACATGTTTTTTGTGCAGAACAAAACCAATGAGTTGCTGATTACCTAATATTTTATCTTTAAAATATCTTTCACAGTTCTGCCCATTCTTACCTAATGCATTGACAATATATCCGAGAGTCAACTTTAAACACACAAAATTTGAGCTCCTTCTCCTTAAACAGGATATAGCATGCATTTAACAGCATATATGCAAATGTGTGTATCATGTATTTAAACAGGATAAAATGTGTTGCGGTGAATGGCTTAAATTATATGCTGTCTCTCACACAAAGCTACTAAATAATTTTAAAACCCTTGGATTGTAGCACACCAACCATATGATAAAGATGTGTGCAAGGTGAAAATGTGTAAATGATGGCAGAATTGTCATTACTAGGCAAACTTTCCCTTAAATCTGATTTTGTTTATTTCTTCACCTTCAGACTGATGGGCCTCATGCACACGTCAGTGCTGGTTTTTGTGATTGACACCACAGGCAGTATGTCTGATGACATTGCAGAAGTCAAGAGAGTCTCCATCAGTATCATAGACAGCAGGAAAGGAACACCAGAGGAACCATCAGAATACATGCTAATAACATTTAATGATACAGGTAAGCCTACTGTGTTAAAAAAACATGTCTAATCTGGGTTCTCCAGCTTGCGGTCCTGCCACGTGTTCCTCAGAAGCCCTGGCTGACAGAAGCAACACTTTGTTTGGAAGTGGTTTCATTCCCCCTACTTCTTATCATTGATTCAGGAAGCATTTTTCTTGCTTTGGTGTCTCACTGTAGGATATTTTAACACCTGTATTGCTGGATATCTGTTTTAGCCCCCAGCCAAACAGTAATTAAACCACTAGGGGTGTAATGGAATATGGGTTTTTGAGGTATACGAGGGGATACTTTTATGTGCATTTGCATGGTGATCCTGTTACTGTAAGTATTGTAATGAAGTGTGTGTCTCATCACTACAGATGTCGGACTGGTAAGGACTGGGAATGTTGATACCTTCAAAGAGAAAATCAATTCTCTTTCAGCATCCGGCGGAGGAGACTTCCCAGAGATGTGCTTATCAGGACTGCTGGTGTGTGTACAGTACTCTCAGTTGGACATATACACTTTAATTTGGTTTGAGATAAGTTTACACTAAATTACTCCAAAGAGTACTACAAAACAAAGATATTATGACAGTTTAGATTTGTTTAGAGAAATTGTGAATACAATAACCCAGCTTTTCTGTGTTAATGTTCATGGTTCTCCAGATGGCATTAACAAGAGCTCCACCATCATCAGACATTTTTGTTTTTACGGATGCTTCAGCAAAGGACCTTGAATTGAAAAACGCAGTTGAAGCCATGATCGAAAGCACTGAATCCACCGTGAGTTCCTGCAGAACCTTCATGACCAATGCAGCCTTCATTACTTCACTTATGAGTGATGTGACATCTGAAATGGTGTTTCTTCAATATTTCCCGTCTCTTTTTTTCCAAACATCCAGGTCACATTTCTGTTGACAAGCTCCATCTCATTGCAAAGAAAAAGGGAGGTCTTAGACAACCAGAGTGCTTCATGGAGACCGATGTCTCAGTCTGAAATACAGTTGTACAGAGATCTGGCCCATGACTCTGGTGGACAGACCTTAGAAGTCACAAACACTACACTGTCTGAGGCCTCCACAGCCATTACAGATACATTTACCTCTGGCCTGGTATGTTTTAACAATGCCATAACCTCTGTTTTAACAGTTCTCCAACCAATACCACTGTATGTAAAGATGACATGTATTTCACAAAGTGTCTGTTTGCTTATCAATCCTTTACTGATCTAATTGCTTTTTGGCCATTATGTTGTAGATAATATTTTGCAATTTATGGTTTGGAAAATGCTTTGCATTTCTGCTACATCCGGAAGTAATTGTCAAATCTTGACATGCTCCTGTTTTTCCTTAAAGGTCACAGTTATTCAAGTGGCAAGAAGTGCAGGGAATGCAGGAAACTTTTCTTTTGTGTTGGATCCATCTATTTCCAATGTGACTGTGTATATCACTGGTGCTTCCCCAACTATAACCCTCTACAGTCCCACAGGTGAGTCAGCATGAAGCTCTCTGGAATAGGATAATTGCATATGGTGGCTGTGGTGCCAACTTTGTCATCTGTCATTGTGTGTCAGTCTTAACAAATCTGTCCTGATTTTTTCCTCTCAGGTGTGTCTCAATCAGGTTCAGTGCCGGATGGCTATTTGGGTACCATCCAGACTGTGGGGAATCTAAAGAAAATTAAACTCAAGTCTGTCATCCAGACAGGGGAATGGAGCATCAGTATTAATTCCACGAGTTCCTACACTTTGAGAGTCATTGGTAAAATTTTCATTTGCTTCATGTGACTTAATTTTATCTCCATGTATTTTGTTAACTCTTTTATTTCAATGAAAAGTAACATTTACTGTAACAAAAATAGTTATTCTGCCCTGTAATAGAGCTAATTTTCCAAACTACAGGCTGTATGTGGTTATGTAGAAACGTGCCCATTTTTATTGCATTTAAGTGCATTTTATTACAGCTTCAAACACTGAGTATTTAGATTTGGAACTATGCATTTTATAAAATAATTTTGACTTATCCATCAGTTTGTAACAGGAAAAATTTGCCCAACAAGCTTAAGCTATATTGAACCTGGAATATTCTTTTGTTAATGTGCACAGGTCAGAGTTCTGTGGACGTCATCTTTTACTTTGTGGAGATAAGTCAGGGAGGTCATGGAGATTCATGGGGACAGATCTTTACTCGTCCTTCTATTGGTACAGTACCAACATTTGTTTTCTTAATATACAATACGAGTTGTTTGACAACACCTTGACAACATTTTTACACCACTATGATTTGTTGATCAGGTCAGAACGCCACCTTGTTTCTCTCTGTGACGGGAGGTGAATCAGTCACAGTGACTGACGTACTTCTAGTTGATACTTCCGGATCTAATGTGGTTAATGGAACTGCAAAATCAGTAGGTGGGACAGACTACCTGGTTAGCTTAAACAGAATTCCACAGGGTGCGTTTGGGCTCCAGCTGAAGGGGCTGTTGAATTCCTCCTCGTCATTAAGACAATTCCAGAGACAATCATCCATTCATCATAAAGGATCCAAAATAGCCATCACGGTGAGGTTAAAATCCAAAGATGTCACATAGCTAACAGATAGCGGGATATTACATGAACACAAACAACTATAAATTGTAATCATTTAATTGTTCCTTAACTGGTATAGCATGACACTAGCTATGCTAAGGTCATGCGTTTGGTTCCAAAGGAACAGCTGATCAAATGTACTGTATAGGACCTTGAATGCATCGTAAGTTTCATAAAAACAATTAAAAAAGAATATTTTAGGCAGTTTAATTTAGCTGTCAGGTTGCATTACATCACTGTTTGAGACATTTACTGTGTGTTTTTCTCATTCACAGGCCCAAATACAGAACACTACAAAGCCTGGAGTTCCTTTTAGTTTCAACTTTACGGTGGCCACTAACACCACAGCGGGCAATTATACTATCAGAGCCAGGAACAGCAACGGCTTCAGCGTGTCTGTCCCCAGCTCCCTGAATGTGGACACCGGCGGAAGTGCTCAGGGAACCGTGACGCTGACCACCCCCTCCAACACGGAGTCTGGAACTGATGTCACCCTCACCATTGAGGCAGAAGCTCCAGGGTCCACTGACCTGAATTATGCCACACTACGCATCACCGTCTCGGGCGCGACTGTGAAGTTCAGTGGCTGGTATTCGCTCTCCATGTGTCTTTCTCTCTTTGGGTTCTTTCTTTTTCTTTTTATATGATTCTCATGAGTAACTGAACTATAAAAAAACTTAAATTTTGCTGCCCTAAATTTTTAAGTTTAATCAATTTGGTTGCACGAGTCATTTCAACTTACTCTTTGTAATCTTGACTGGTGTGGAGTTGCTGTAACTTATAGGAAATAGTTGGGAAATTGCTTAACCTATTTTTTTTTAAGTTTTAAAGGATTTAAAATATTAAGTTGAAATTACTTCTATAGCCATAAGTTTAATTGATTAAACTTAAAAAATTTAAAGCAGCAAAGTTTTTTTTACAGTGTGACGACCCATATTAACTATTCTAAGATGGCAAGAAATAATTGTACATTTATATACTTTTGAATAATGGCAAATACATCAGCCTTTTTTAATATTAAAACATTCATATGAATGATGACTAACTTTGTTAATATTAAAACATTCATATGAATGACGGCCAACAGGCTTGCATAAAAAGTTCCATCACCACTCACACTCATCAAAGCACTAAATATATTGAACATTTACATTACGTTAGCATCTATACATTATTTCAGATCTATAGCATGTTAGGTTCTGTTTGTCATATGTTTTTGGTTTCCTTGTGTACCTCTGTAATTTAGTGATTATCTTGTTTTCTGAAAGATTTTTCAGTTTTCATTAGCTCCTCCCCCATTGCCTTACTAATTGTTTTTTTTATTTAATATATGTGAAAACTCTATTCTATGTACCTTACAAGTGTGTGAAATGTAATATTATTAAGCCTGTCACAAACACTTTCATTTTCATGCATTACTGGTTAATATGCTATATACATTAACTGTATATAACATTAACTGTATATAGTTTAATGGCTACAGAAATCATGACTATAGTTTTCTACACTTAAGAATAAGCGTCTGTCTATACTTTATCTTTGGACTTTATTCAATCAGAAACATGTCCTATACAACAATAAAGCAGGATGAACAAACTGTGATCATTTTCACAAAACAGTAGTGTGAGAAGCTTACTAAAATCTTTAAATCTTAATAAAAAGGGGTTTAAAACTTCTAAAAGGATTTTCATTTAGATTAATGATAAGCTACAAGAAGCTGTGCTAATCTGTGAATGTGGTCACATCTGAGGACCGTTGTTGAGACCCTTGCCTGTAACCTCCTCAGCCGTGACTATTAATATAACAATCTGGAGTGCCTTACTGCTTTCATCTTTTACCACATAATAAAAACATAAGGAACACAAATGCTTTATAAAATGCCAAACAATGTTAAAGTAAAATCACTGAAGGCTATTTTCCTTTACAAGATATGCCCTGCACACAGATATATGCCCACTTTTCTAATATATCGTTTGTGAAAATGCACAGAAGTGTGCGTGTGATTGACACTTTTCCCATGAGGCCACAGGAGCTGAGAAGCCAACAAATTCATCAAGTTCAAAAATAAAAATACCGGACAACTGTGCATCACACTTGTCAAGTGATATAGGTACGAAGAAACGTGCTCCTTGCAGTTAAAGTGTACGTGATTAACATCAGTGTAAATTTCGCCATTGTTGTTAGTAGGTCAGTATGTCAACTCACATACATGACGTAATAACGCAAACACAGCAGATATAGTACTTCAGGCATACATTTATGCTGTGTCAACAGTAGATAAGTGGGTATTTAATACTTAAGCAGTATGCCATTTGCCACAAAAATGATAAATGTGTTATAGGCGCTGTGCAGTAATAGTAACAGGGTTGCAGATCTCAGTTCAGCGTGAGACTTCCGTCTCTGTTCTCACTCTCTTACGCCGTTTTTATCCCGTGGTGTGTAAAAATGACAATTAATTGTAATTATTAATTGCCTGTTAGGCCTATTACTTTTGCCGCTGCAAATATACTGAACAACGCCTCCATATCAAAATGTCTTAGAGGGCCGTTCTAGATGTTTCAGATAGAAATGTTAGATGTCAGATAGAAACCACCGCCAGTAATATCAAATGAAGCAAATTACAAAACGCTGTTTTGCATGGAAAATATACATTGACTGAAGGTGTGTCTTATTAAACACCATGTAACACACAAAGGTTTAACTATGTATTTGTGTAAGGGTTGTACTGCCATCTGATGGTCATGACAGGAAAACGTAATGACCAAAGTTTATCTTTGATCAATATGATTCGTACTGATGATCTGATGAGAAATGTTGCATTAACGCTTAAATTGCAGATTTATGTTGCAATGAGTGTTTTATTGCAATGAAGTTTTATTTTATTTAACTAATGGACGGAGTGTCTGAAGGGAGAGGGACTGACCCCATTTAGCAGGAAACCCCACCTAGGATGGCAGCCTGTGTGTTTTTTCTACAAAGTTGTCTCATCCCTGAGGATGAATGATGGTATTTTCACTGTGACATTTTTCCATTCATCATAATCAGAGGAGAGCAGAGAAGATACAAGGTGCGGACAGAGAGAAGCGGAGTGATTCATTACAGTAAGATAATTAAACACGAGCTCTTTAGCATATGTGCCTTTAATTACTGTTACGAGACACCCTTCGTCTCTCTCTGTAATCTATATTTTACTCCTAGTTTTGATTCATTGATGCAACACAACGTTATCCTGAAAACAGACATGTCTATACCATCCAACTCTCCTATAGCCGATCTCTAATCTTTGCCACTGTTCAAGTCAGACTATAAATACATTTCTGAAGCTATAGACATTTGTATGTCTGTAGTCTAATCCTACTTTTTTAATTCCACCCCTTTGTTTTTTCGGTCGTCAGTTTCTTTGTTCTGCTATATTCTGAACTGATATATAAACAGATCACTAACTTGTGCTCCACTCCTCCAGTTTGCATACACGGGTAACAGGTCTATAAACAAAAGACTACAGACTTATTTTAATATATGATCAGTGAGAACATCTTTAAATGATCAATCTCTTTAATGTACTTTTTCTGAAAAACAAATTCTTTGCTGTAACTCTGGCATTACCATTTACATAATTCTGTACATGAAAAAGAAACCAAAAAGCACTGCTTTAGATACGGAGTAAAATTTTAAAACTAGAAAAAACCTTCAAAATAAAAAATTAGGAGGTTTACATTACAAATTAGTAGTAAGACATTATCTGAAGTGCAATGGTAAAGCTCAGATGAGTTTAAAAGTGGAAAAAAGATGAAATAAAAATACTTCTCTATTTTCAACAAACAGCAATATCTTTACAGTGAGTAGAGACATATTCTCTGATGTATTTAAAACTGTAAAAACATTTACAAATAACCGTATCTGATATATATCTATTTCCATCACATATATGTCAGCACCAGTACGAAATAAAAAGCAGAAGGGTGATGACTTAAATATAAATCAAATATCAGATAATCTTAAACTTGGTCCCAGATTGTTGATATTTGGTGAGACAGCTGAAGAACATGGGCCTCACCTCCTCCCTTTGTAATCCTCTTGACAGAGAAATAGTTATTGTGACATTTGTTGTGAATGTATCCCCCATTATAAGACAAAAATGAATTATTTTATGTCACTATAAAGAACAATGTAACAAGGGGCAAATCAGTCACAATGTTACATTCCCATTACATTCCTCAGAGAGCTGAAACAATCAAACCAGACTTCAGATAGAGTTTGATTACAGAGAACGAGATACCATAACTATGACATCATATAGCAACACACAACAGAGGAGAAAAGACATTTATGTGGCATTTTAACAGACAGCAAAGTCAGTCAAAGTCGAGAACTGAGAACTTACCAGTAAGAAAAAATAACTTTTGAAATTAGATCAGGTCACAACTTTTATGAGGAACTCACTAAACTCTGAAAGTTTTGAACAATGAACATGGTTTGTATATACAAATAAAAAGCTTCCCAATAGAGAGCATTTGTTTTGTTTGGTTTCCACACTTGAGCGATAGTGATCGCTGTGTGGATTATAAACTGCTGGCAGAGGTCTTGTTGTGGTTGTCTTTCTGCTTTCAGGCTTTGTGTAGCGGGTACTGGAGTGTCTGTGTCTTGGAGGAGCTTAAAGTGGTGCAGTAATTTAAAAGAAAACTGAGTGCGCTAGAAAACAACTAATAAATATTTGTCGTTTGCTCTGTGAAATGAAAGGAGAAAAGTGGTATGGCCCATCAGCAGAAATAAAGTGTCATATTTTTTCCTTTCTCATATATTTTTAACCGGTGTTCACAGGCAATTATGTTGTTATAACAAAAAATAATGTAGAGAAGAATGTTAACGGTTTTAAATAACAGATGTTTTAGTCTGAATCAAAACACTGAATTTGTCCCAGATTATTTGACAATCTTTGCATATTGTCTGTGGGGTGTTATGATCTGAATGAGTTTGTCATAGCTGAATTCCTTTCTAGCTGCCATTGTGACTGAAGAAAATATCTCTGTCTCACAGTTTTAGACAGGGGAGAGAGAAGTTTGTAGCTGCCAAATCCCTATGAGCAATATTAACACGCGCACACACATGCACGCAGCTTCACTATTCTACCCGTCGCCTAGCGACAGCAGAACATCCATCTTGTATGCACGGA
Source organism: Chromobotia macracanthus (assembly GCA_036877525.1). NCBI lineage: Eukaryota > Metazoa > Chordata > Actinopteri > Cypriniformes > Botiidae > Chromobotia > Chromobotia macracanthus. The sequence continues at coordinate 5,668,664 of JAZGTH010000026.1, forward strand.
GAGCAAACAGTTGTTGTGAGGCTCATAGTGCAAATAAACACACACCAGCAAGCACACAAAGCACATCAAATGTAGAGGATCACAACACCAAGAAAGGGAAGAGAGAGACGCAATATGTAATACAGAAGGACGAGAGGAGGTGTTGAATTGTTTGGTTGGAAAATGAGATCCATTGTTGACAAAGGCCCACCTCAAATTTCCACATACACTTCCATAAACAGGAACAGGTATGTCAGGATAAATGTTCACAGATGAACTGAAAGCAGTACATAAAATTAATCTATAAAATCTTTCCAAATAGCATTTTAAAGGTTTTCAGTGCCTCTTGCCCTTCAAACAGCGTAAAAACCATGGAAAAAATATAGAAAATATCAACTGTGACAACTGAAAATGGGTGTTTGTTTAAAAACTAAAAACAACAAAGAGGAATTACAACATAGAAGACTTCTTACTTGAGAAGCGACCACCCAAACAGAGAGGAGTTTGTTTTAAATATTGTGACAGCAAACACATGTAATACACAACATGTAATATATTGTTTAGATTTGTCGACCATGTAAAAAAAGCAAAACAAAAAACAATCACATTTTCCATAAAATTGTTCTATTAAAAAATCCCTTAGGCTATTGGCTGGGAAAAAACTCTTCCATCCAACCTTCTGTTGTATCCAAATCTGTTCCATCTGATAGGCCAAAGGAAACCCCAGCCCCAGCCCCTGATTGGCTGCCGTAACCGTATGCCAGGTCCTGATTGGACGTCCTTTGGTAGCCCTGAGGCTGACCGCCTGGCATGTACGGCCCTCCCCCTCCTGATGAACCTGGCATGCCCTGTGCTGCACCCTGTCCAAAAGCAGCCATGTTAGGCACACCCTGGTTCATGCCTGGCATCACCATACCACGTGGCTGGTTGGTCCTTGGCTGCCCTGCCATGTGTGGCATCATGGGCCCGCCCATTGCTGCTGGATTTATAGACCGTGGGTCCACCATAGTCTGCCCACCTATTGCTTGCGCAAAATGCTGTTTGGCCATCCTAGGAGGCTGCCCACCTTGCATGGCATATGCAGGATTACTGTTAAACGCAACCATGTCATTTGAAGTCCTGCCTCCCATAGCCTGCATATTTTGCTGCTGCTGCTGAGGCCATATCTGGCCTCCGCCTCCCATCATGCTTTGCAGTCTCTGAACCTGGGCTTTGGCCATTGGCTGCCCACCAGGGGCAACACTGCCAGCTTTCATCTGCTGCTGTGAGAGGGCAGGGTTCATGAGCATTCCTTGCCCATAAGCACCTCCCGCCACTCCGCTGACCATCCCCTGTCCGGCGCCACCTGCTTGTCTCTGTGCCATCGCCATGCCGGTCTGGTTGGGATGGTGCTGCTGTTGCTGCTGAAGCATTTGACCCATGCCTGGGTTCATCCCCTGGTACATGCCTGTTTGTGCACCCGCCTGGCCTCCATATGCCATGCCCATGTCTCCTTGTGAAGAATTCTGTACAGGCGTCATCTGCAGAATTCCTGGGTTTTGCTGCTGCTGCTGCTGCATAAGTCGAGCGTTGCGCATGTTCTGCAGCGTTTGGTTCCTTGCTGCCATCTCCTGGGATGTGCCTGAAATAATTTCAAATGAAATTATATTAACTGACATCTGTTGTGCTCAGTACATTTTCAGTACATGACAGGCTTATCCCAATTAAATTAAAATGGTGTGAATACACACTCAAAAGCGGAGTAAATCACTGTCAATTGTATACAATAACATAAACGGAAAAACACTGACATCTCCAGATGTTTGCGTGTGCTTGAAATTATGAAACGAAATTAATTCCATGTTTCACATCCTCCCCCCAAGCATGAATGAGCAAACAAATATTTCACTTTAAAATCATGTTGGCATAGCAGCGATCAACAAAACATTTTATTTAAAGTCAAGTGTCTCGTTAACCCAAGCTTGTTTAGATAATTAAAACCAGAGATGGAGAAGAAACCACAAGAGGGAGTGAAATATTATGTCCATTCATACCTAAGGGAGCCAAGCACCTCCAGACTTACATATTATAAGTTAATGCTCAACACAACTAAAGAACCAATAAATGGGTTCTCTGTGACAGAATTAGTTTGAGTGAATGTATGTGTCTAATTCTGCATTATTAGCTCCAGTGCGAGCAGATGCCTTGGGTGTGTATGTGGCCGGGCAGTAATTCGAGATGTCAAATAGAAAATTATTTATCAGTCTGAAATGGAGGAACTGCACTTAGAAGCTTAAAGGAGTGGTTTAGATCTTTCTAAGTTGACATCATCTTGACAAGTTTACCATCTTCTGTATGTCCATATAGTGCTAAGTAACCACTAAGTCCTTTGACCACATAAGGTAATATGGTCATTACATCACATCTGATGGCAAAGTGTTTAGCTTTTTTATCCTGAAACTTGGGTAGGGATGTTATCCTATTTTCTTTCCCTGTGTGTGTGTGTCTTGCCTTGAAACTGCTGGAGCGGGTATGGATTCCTCTGCGCCTGACTCATCTGTCTCGGGAGATGCTGCTGCTGTTGTAACTGGAAAAAGAAGGAAAGCAAAGCAGAAAACAATAGATCAATATCAACATTCCTTATCAGCAATTGCAAACAACTGAGCAGAAAGCACACATTGAGACGTTGAGGGTCACTTCTGTATATTCAGATTCATTTATTCAGTGTCATTTAAAGCCCGGTGTACACTGTACCATTTTTCTTGTCCTTTGTAACTGTTGTTTGTCTGATTGTATGAATTAATCTAAGTGAGGTCTTGCATAAAAGCTGTGTCATACTGTATTACATCAACAGTCCTTTATGACAGACTGTATGATACACATCATAGCCATACTTTGTGCTTATAAGACAAATGACAGTCAAGGCTGCATTAGTAGACAGTCACTGGATAGAGATAATGGCAAATCTTAGCCTCTGATAAAGTTCAGTTTCTTTGTGTCTGAGTCGTGCAGTGTATCTGGTCCCAAACAATCTATATACAGTGACAGATAAAAAAAACTGACAGCCACCTTGACCAGGTACAGACTCAGTGGACAACAGAGCCATAGGAAGAGAGGTTGTGTCCACACTATGATCAAAACAAAATTGAGACACAGCTGCACTTTCTAACAGAATGCACTAAATAATAAGATTTTCAGACATCTATCCAAAAACGAAGTGCATACACCATGCAAACTCTTCAACAATGAAAAACTGCCCTTCCTGTTAGGAGAACACAAGGACTGCTGTGTGTTAGCAGCACAATGTGTCTGCCTCCCACTGTATTAGAGACAGTCAGCCTGCCCTTACATGATGTTTCCACATTGTGTAAATTGTATACCTTATATAGACATGCAAAATCATGCCAAAAATCATATGGTGTGTATCCAGCTTGTTAATACTAGTACACAACTTTTTTTCTTATGAGTAACCTCTAAAATTGTAACAATTTTACAACACTGGGTATTAAAAGCTTGTGCAGGCCACACTCATATACAAACCACACAAGATCAGACATGTACAGTGGGGTCCAAAAGTCTGAAACCACCACTGAAAATGCTTCTGTTTCACAATTTTTTTCTATTTAGATGAAACATTGGTTGTTCATTTGTGTCACATACTTTTGACCTCACTGTGTATTTGGTGTTTATCTAAAATATTAAAAAAAGCTTTTAAACCCAGTTAATGTTTGTTATTGCATTACAACATTGCACAAGTTGGTCAGGAAAATCTTACTCATTGCAGACTGCCTCACCTGTTGATATCATGTCTGTAACAGAAAGCCAGTTATTGCCTTGTAAACAAAATTTACCTGTTCAGCCAGCATATGCTGTTGCTGCTGTTGTTGTCTTTGTTCTCTCATGAGTTTCTGCTCCATCATTTGTAGCTGGACTCTCTTCTCCTGCTCCAAAGCCATCATCTGCTTCATCATGGCTGCCTGCTGTTGCTGCTGTGGATTGGCCAGATAACCACCAGGCCCCGCCCCGTTGGGCCCAGCTGAGGCCACACCCACTGGTCCTGCGTGAGGCTGGACTCCACCGGCTTGCCGCGTCATTCCGACCACACCTTGATCCTAAAAGCACAAGAAGAGTCAATCTAAAACTGTTCTGTGTATCGGTCCGGTCTAATAACTGAACAGTTGAGCTGACTTACTTTTCAGCAACTATTCAGTCATTACGTTATTTACAACACTATAATTACACGAGACGTACAGTATGTGTCTGTTTAGTTCTAGCCTGTATTAAGAGATTATTTTCATTGGGAAGTGAAAACTTGATTGCCAACCACTGGGGACCAGCTTCATTTGTACTAAAGAACAAAAAAATCAAATCAAATTGGTCAGCTTTAAATTAGTTCCTAATTAAGAGAAACTCTCATACAAGTTTCGTACACAGCGTAAAGACGGCAGCAGGTGCGATGCTTGAGGATATATAAAAATACTTTAACTACGCTTTAACGGAAATAAACTGAGACCAAGACCAGATCTAGACCAGCACTTTAGATGTTGGGATCAGCATCAAAGACACAAAGTGAAGACTCTCTGATTGTTTTTCTGTAGTTAACAATCACCTTGACCCACACAAAGGCCACAGCTCAATGCGTCGGGACATATGAGTTGACCACCGTGCCACAACTCCAGGTCAGAGAGATTGTTTATTAAAAGCCCCCCACAGGAGACTTGTTAGTTAAATCTACACCAAACCATTCAATAAGCAGATATTTGTCTGTAGATAATTTCCTGTCCCAGTTAACTAGTCGTGCTGAGCATTTATCTGCACGTACATCTCTGTGTTGGGCACACAGAGGCCAGAAGGGGGCAGTGTTGATCTGTTTTCCCTTATCTTCAGTCTCTTCCCCTCTCTCTTAGAAGTCATCCATCTCTATTTCTTCCACCTCTGTGCTCATGTCTCCATTCCATTCTCTCTGTCGTTCCCTCTTTCCTCTACATTTCCCTTCACCTCCTCTCATTTTCTTCTCTTTCACTCTCATTGCTTTACTTACTCTTTTTCATTACAACCACCTCCCCTTCAGCTCTCTGCAGATGGCTTAATCATGAGCGGTGTAAAAGATGTGTCTCCTTTTCCTGCCGGATAATGTGTGTGAGCCAAAGACTCCTTAACCAAGCGTAGAGAGAGAGAGATGAAGGGTGAGAGAAAAGGACTCAGATGACAGAAAAAAACATTAAAGAGAGGGAGGCTGAGAAAAAAACAGGAAAGAGAGAGAGAGAGATAGAGAGAGAGCAGGTAGCCAGGCAACAGTGGCTGTAATGTTGAGCAGATGGTGCTCATAGGAGCCATGATGGACGACAGCGGGCAGCAGCTGAGAGAGAGAGAGAGAGAGAGAGAGAGAGAGAGAGAGAGAGAGAAATGTGAATTAAGTCTCTTTCTCTCTTTTAACCTCTCCTCTTTTCTCTATCTTCTCTTCTTCGTTCACATTTCTTGTGTAAGTTGCTTCTGATTCTCCTATTGTTCCTTGGACACTGCCTCTCAAACTGTACTGTATTTTGTGCAAGACCACATGACAGAAACAGTGACTATAAACTTTGGTCTGTTTCTAATTAATGACTTTTCATATGCAATAAACATTTTAAGGTAATTTCTGATCCTAAAGCACAATAAACAATAATAATGACAATTTCCAGACTCAAATACCCCAACTGTCCACCAGTCTACTATTGTTTGAATAAACAGATAGTCCCGCCCCAAACTAACGCCATTGGTTGAGTCAAAAGTTGACATTGAGCCACAACCGGACAACTAACCGGATTCCAGTCTTTCAAATGGGATTGAAAATGTTATGTAATTTCTGTGCCACTAGTCGCATAACAAAATTGCAAAAAATAACAGCCAAAGTGTTTTCCAAACATGCCCTTCATCTACCATTGGTCAGGACAAATAGACAGTCCCGCCTTAAACTCACACCAGTGCTTAAACCAATATTGTTGTGTCGGGCTGCTCAGACAGTGTCAGAAAGTGTTTTTTACACTTTAGGGAAGTCAACCAAGAAATACCTTACAGTTGTCATTACTTTACTAGTCATACCAACCGGAACGGCAAAACTTTATTTTTCCCAAAATATTTTCCAGACACACCTACCGCCATCACTCCACCCCTCAACACCAACTCGGACCACTGGAGCTAAGAGAAAGCCTCTCTTTAGCAACATCAACATACCAATGACTGACTGTCACAATGTGTCGTCACTGCACATTAAGCATATTTAAACATTGAAAACATTATACACTGCGTCTAAGTATTTAGTTAGGTAAGCATTTGGGTTTACCAAAGCCAACAAACAGGCAAGACTACCCATAGTGAATAACTTTCAAAGTTAGTTATCAAGTGATCTTCACCTGTTATTATGTTGGTTTGGAGAGTGCAATATAGTCCATAATACAGACAGCAGGAGTGATTTCTTTCATTGATTTAATAATACAGACACACACAAACACACACTGACTACAAGTAGTGCGTCTTGGCCCAGATCAGACACTAATCTGAGGGGAATGCCCACAACAACCCCTCTAATAATACACCATGCGCCAAAACACAGTTCTCATACGGGAATTCATGTGTGTGGGTGGTGGTAGTAGGAGGGCACAGTGACTGGACACTACAACAAATCTGAGCTAAATACTGGCAGACGAGCACACAAACTAAAAGCTATGCCATCTTTACCATGTTGAAGCATTCTGGCACATGAAACACTTAACAAACCCAAAGGCGATGCATCAATTTAGCTTCATTTCAAGTGCTGTTCACTTACAGGTTGGGGTTTAAAAACAGAATATATAAGCTTCTCTCTAATGGTCATAATATTGTTATTTTAATGGTTAATGTAATGCAGATACTAATTTCTAGAGAGCAGGGTCGACAGTTGATATAATGCCAGTACATGTAGTATACATATGTATTATTTAGTGTATGATAGTATGATTTTTATTTACTGCTGAATTGAAATGAACATTTGACCCAATATTCATTTTGAATTCACAATTCACTCACAAAATTGTTGGCAGATTTTGAATGTGACTTGGCAGAATGGCCACTATTAATCGACCAGTCAGGAAGAGTTAACAGCTGATAATCTTAAGATGGCCAAATAATGATCCTGTCTAATATATCATCTTAAAATGGCTAAATATTGGCCAATTAATCAGCCTGTCTGATATATCAGTATTGCTCTCTTTATTTGAAGGTTTGAATTCTGCTTTAGGAAGTCTCCATGAAATAAAAATGTATTGTGGTTTTTAGTTCATGGGTTTTGATATGCTACTCTTCTCCTAAAAGCTGTCAAAACGAACCTTTAGCAGATACACATATTTACAGCATTTCTGCTCCAATAGACCAAAAAATATTGATGACTCATCCTGCACAACAAATTTTTGTCCAATCACAATGTCTCATCCTTTAATACTGCCTTCTATTGAGAGATAATTGGCAAATCATGGTAAAATCTCAAAGCCTATTTGCTCTTTTTCAGAAAAGGGTAAATGTTCTTTGATACTTTATGTCCCACCCAATTTCAATAGGTAATATGTCAACACAAAAAGAACATTGCAATTTAAGTCATTGATGTAACTTCTCTTTAAAAGCAGAAATGTTTAAACCAACCAATGATTTAAAAAAAAAAACACTACCAGTGTGAACAGGGCGCTGTCTATCAACTACCAGGACCTGCTGCCCCCTTTATCAGATTATCTGGTGGCATATCAATCATGTCAAATCTACTGAGAGTGTTCATACGAACAAATGAGTGCCCAGCAGGCAGAGACACGGCAACAGACGAGGCGAATAAACCCAGAGTCTAAACCAAACCATCTACATTCCAAATATACCATTAACAAAAACACACATTCAATTACTCAATGCTTTACTGGCACGAAATGATGAGTATGTGATGTTTTTGGAATGTAACCCTTTCTTACATTTACTTTTTCACAAAGAAATTCATTTTGTTAACAAAGAAACACTTAAATGTTTTTTCTGCATTGTTCATTAAGTGTGTCAAATTCTACATGACACACCTGTTACAAGACAGGGCTGGCAGTCATCTTGTAGCCAGCTGAAGCACACCCTCTCTCCACCCTTGTTTCCCACTGTTCCCCCTCTGTTTTCTACAAATTCTCCACCTTTTCCTACCTCCAACCTGCTCTGCCTTCCCTCTATATATCGTGTTATCTCTGCTGGCTTCTATATTTCTCCTCTCCCTCAATTTCTCTCTGCACAGAAGCCATTAACAGTGCCCATAAAGCCATATTTCTGTCCAGCTCAATTACACACACACACGTGCACACATGCACAGGTTCAGCACCAGTTCATCAAGCATTATGGGTAGGAATCACACCGCCCTTCGCCCTGATTCCTTTATATGAATACTTAAACTTTGCAGCAAACTGACTGAAACATTTCCATGTTTTCTGTACATGGCAACAAAAAGAGGAAGATTCCCGTCTATAAACTGCATCCCAGTATAGATGCATGATATTAGATTTGTATGATATCCTGTAAAGGACCTCTCGTCCAATCAGATTCCACGACTGAAACTGTTGTATAATTAGGAATTAGAATTGCTGTAAACCGACACAGTGAAAAAGTGAACAGCGCTGCAGACACCTGAGATGATCTGGGTTCAAATTTAGCATTCACATACAAGCCACAATTCTAGCAAGCCATAAATCTGGAAATGGAAATACACCTGCTTTGGCTTCTCGCCCGCATCATCTCAGCGGCATGGAGGTTCTCTGCAGTAACGCAGCACTGAATCTGCCAGATACAGTGAGGCTTCCTGCATACGATTCATTTACATAAACACTGACCTACCGAATGGCTGAATACTTTCTTAGACGACTTTCAAGATATTCCATCTTGTGTACATTAAATCAGATATCCTATTTATAAAAATAACATTAAACTAGCTCACTGACAAACGTGCATTAACATGCAACAGATAAAGAGTCTCAGTGAATCTACCAGCTTCCTTTGTTTGGACAAGCCTGAGGCTGTGAAATTGTTCATTGTTCACTGGCTGCAGACTTTCAGAAATAAATACAAGATGCACACAGACACCCCCACACAGACACAAATCTCAATTAAACACAGACGGACTCTTTCTGTGTGAATGTGCAGGTAGAGGAAAGAAGAGAAAGAGGAAAAGTGATGAAATCTGATGTAAGGATGAGAAAAGAACGATAGCAGAAGCACAGAGGCAGTTGTCTCCCTCACACACACTCTCTTTTCCATTAAACTCACTCTGGTGCAGCTCTCTCTCTTTCTTCCTGACTATAAAACACAGTATATGGAGCCGTAAGCTATCAGATTCAGTTCTGCTTTTATAAAAGAAAAGTCAAGGAATGCCACGGCAGCGTGTGTGAATTTGAACGATTCTCCCGCACAGCATACAACAAACTTAGAGCGGAATGTCACAACAGGTGCTTGTGTGTCTATTTCAAAATCTTCCCTCATTCTTCGGCTCCTCTTATCTCTCCTTTGTTTCTCACAGCTGTGTCTTGTTGAAAGCGATCATGAGTAATTATTCAAGGCTCAACAGAAGCAGAAATGATGATGAACTTTATTATCCGAGTGAGCGAGAGAGGGAGCGAAAAGGTGTGTGTGCATATGTGAGAGCGAGAGGAACAGAGGGAAATGTTAAAGCTGTTGAAACAGTGTTTGATTGGTGAAGCGTTTTTGAGTGCGTCTGTGACAGATTAATTGTCATCTTTTACGGTCTCGCTTTCCTGGGATGAGTGAGCCAATCATGGCTCCTCGCTCAAGAGTGAAGATAAAACGACCAATCATGGCCTCAGATCTCATTTCTTTGCTGTCCAACATTCCCACACAGAGAGACGAGCTCAGGCTAAATTGAGTGTGTGTGTCTGTGTGTGGGTGTATATGTGTAATGAGGAAAGTAGAGTGTGCCAATACAACATATCAGCTCTGTTGAAAAAACCCAGCTCTAACTGTTAACCTAAACAGCGTCTAAAGGTAGCATAAGAACGTGAAGGATGCCCCAAAACATTGGGAATGTTTTTTTCTTTTAGGATGCTGTGTTTCAACTCTAAAGAAACATTGAACATTTGCAGAAAAGGTTATCCCAGAATGCACTTCCAGAAAGTACCTCAAGTTCATGCGAAATCAAACATGTTGACTATAAAACTACTTTTTCTCATTGAATACTGAAAAAGAAATTTAGTGTTTTATCCAATTTTTGTGTGTTGTGGATGTATCAGAGAATTGTGGCATTAGCAACAAGCTGAGGTCAAACACCACTGGAATGAACTGAGATATCTACTTTGCTTCGCGACAAAATAAAACTCTAATGCCTCTAACTATGTCAACTCTGCCAACTTTGTTTTCAGGCGGACTGATAAAATAACATTGTGCCTCTAATCCCGTAAGATGCATAAAGACAGCCAATCAGATTCCGAAGATTCCGAAAGATAGCCAATCAGATTGCACCTAGTGATTTCAACCAGCTGTTGCCAATTTTATGCGAAACATGCATCAGATACTGAATACACAATGCACATAATGCGGGTTAAGACAAGTAAGCGTATATATATATATATATATATATATATATATATATATATATATATAGATAGATATATATATATATATATATATATATATATTATAGATTTTGGTTTTACACAAACTAGTTTTATGTCCATACTTATTACAGTTTAACCTATCAAAGTATACTTTACCATGCATGCAAAGACAGGCTGTTGATGCGTACATTATTGTGTACAGGCAATTTGTACAAAGCACGCGTGGTTAGAAAAATCGAGCTGCTCGCATGCACTGCTGATGGTACAATTTATGCTCTGCACTTCAGCCTTCAAAAGGTAGCTAGGTTTCAGAACAAACCCATATTGTTTATTAATGCATTCAGAATATGACAGCATTTTACAATTTAGTGTGTGTGTGTGTGTGTGAGAGAGATCTTTGAGTGTGTTAGTGCATCTTTAGTGTTCAGTTTTCCAACATCCCTCTCCCAGGCACTTTTTCTCCTGAGCAGCAATTACCAGTGCCTTGATTTATGTGTCCAGTCAAAAACAGCCTCCTCCCCCCTCTTTTTCTCTCTCTTACTCTCAGTACTTTTATCAGCAAGTCACTCTCAACAGCACCACAGCCACCCCTGAGACAGACCTCGTCAGATAACACACACACACACAACACACACACGTACATTGAAATCTTTAAGAAAATGCCTCAACCCCTTGGGGCAGGATACAATCATTTAGATATCTGAGAGTGCAGCGTCTGCGTGTGCAGAGTCTGCGCGTGCATGTGAGCACGTATGCGTCTTGTATGTTACTGCGGAGGGCATCGCACATATGCGCACGCTCTGTCCTGCATGTTCCGTCTCTAGTGATGGATGGGATGGGATGGGGGAGGGACTGAAGAATGCACAGCCTCAGGGACTTCCGATCCTAGAGAGAGAGAGGGAGGGTGAGAGAGAGAGGTGGAGAAATAGAGGGAGGTAAACAATCCGGCACACTTAGAGAGCACAGAGGGGAAACAGAAAAGATGGATAAATGTGTTTAAGAACACACACAACACAACGCAGCCTCAAAAGAGCTGTATGTGGGCGAGACTCTGACTCCGACACATGCAACAAGAAAAGGGGAAGACGAGGTGTCTTTTTTTTTTTTTACATAACGTGACAGTGTTGAGTGTTGACGGCTGGGAGTGTCATTGCGGGCAATGAGAGGGAATTACCAGACATGAAGCAAACTAATTACTGGCTGATTCGCTAATTACCTACAGTGAACGAGACAGAGAGAGGGTTGCTAAGTGAGCATCTCCCCTCCTGTCATGAAATAATAGGGGGGAAAAAGAACAGCGGCTTGACACGATGTGCTTTATGACATCATAATGAGAAATGAACAAAGACCCATGTCACATTTTTCTTAAGTGATTGTTGCTGTGTAAACCTGGTGGAAAACTAGAACTACTGCAAACGCATGGGAAAAATACCCTGTTATGTTTTGTACCATCAGGATTGTTTTTTACTTTAACTGGTCGTACCTGCGGACTGAACGTGGTTATAGGCAGACAACTTGGACTTGTCACACAAAGCTAGGCAGAATACGTCCACTGTTCAGCAAATCCTCATCTCCTGCATGTTTGTTAAATATTTTGACATCAGATTATGCTTTGAGCTACCAATAAGAGTACAGCATCCTTAGCAGAACAGTTTGGCTAATCCATGTATAGGTCATTCTGCAGATTTGTGCAGAATTCTTCCTCAAAATTTGTGCAGACAACGTGGATCAAGTCATTTCCATCTGGGTCTAGGTTACTAGGGGTTACCAGGTTGTGTTGAGCTAAGTTGTTACTATGGCAACAGCTGGTTCCACTGAAAAGGATTATCGAGGGTCCTAACGGTGCGTTTGCCAGCCCGACAGCCACCGCAGCCAAAGGTGGTGTTGTGGATCCTGAGAGGGTCATGTCTATATTGATTTCCTTTCTAATAGCTAAGGAGGAAGAAGCACTTCACAGACAGAGACAGAAAGAGAGAGACAAAAAAGAGAAAGAAAAATGACAGCAGAAGAGATGTCGGAGGGGAGTGGTAATTACTTGGATAAAGAGGCAGAGCAAAGGAGTGAACAAGACAGAATGAGGGTGTGACAGAGAGAGAGAGACAGAGAGAGAGGTATGGGGGGGAATGCTGACACTAGCGGAGAGGCAAGGATCGAAATGGAGGAGAGAAAGACAGCAGCTCATTTGCAGTCTGTCTTGGTGGAGAGGGTCACGAGCTTTTGCACACGCTCAGAGCGTGCCTGTCTGCATTAGCTAGCACAGCGCGTAGCGACGGGGGCTAACACTAGATCTCACACACGCTCCGCAACAGAGGGATGAAAGACACAGGTTAAGACCCTTAAATATCACTGGGATTTAGGTCTGCGAGAAACAGAGAGAAAGCGATAGAGAGGTACAAAAAATGGTAGTGTGAGTTTAGCAGCAGCTCAAGCAAGCATGCCATTTTCACTCCAGTAAACATACAGTAAAGAGAAACCCACACACACACACACACACACACACACACACACACACACACACACACACACACACACACACACACACACACACACACACACACACACACACACACACACACACACACACACTACAGTGTAAGCAAACTGCACACATAATGCCACCTGCAGTGAAATGAAGCTTTTAGTGCTAGTACACTGACTCAGGCGTTTTCTGTTAGCTAATGATCATGAGAAAGACCCACTGCTTCCAATAAACGCAGCCATGGCATGTGTATTAGTCAATCTGTGCACCTGCCTGAGGAATCCAAACCACTTCAATTTAAATCGTCACTCTCTCCCAGTGATGTGAACTAAGGTGGGAGTTCACTGTTGAAGGATCTTCAATTCTCCTGGGTGGTATTATCATCTCAGGAACTTTTTAGTTCAATAAAGTCACACTTGCTAAAGGGCTACATGTGCTTTTTTAGTTGAAGACTCCCGGCTAAATACGATTAGACACAAGAAGGTATGTAACATGAGAAGGTTGCCACCAGCTTTCAGTTCTCTAAACGCTAAAGATCTGCACAAGATTGGTTCAAACTTACGTGAATGCATGTTCAGACCTGAACATGTCAAGCAAAAAGGCCTCACGTGTGATAGTGGATGTTTTCGCTGATGGAAAATCCAGCTTAAGCTGGGAGCTGTGTTTTGAATCATGGTAGCTGGTGCCAGCTGGTCATCAACATGTTCCAGACTTGGCATGCTTAAGCTTGAGCACCTTAAGCTGGTATGACCAGTTGGTAGCTTGATAGCCAAGATGGTCTACCTGCTAATAAGAATTAGAAACTAGCTACCATGTTACAAAACATGATTTTCCAGCATGTGTTATCACTACTACCTACATCCTACGGCCAGAGAAATGAATTACATATTAAAAAAATCTGAGAATGAAACATTGTGACAAGCTAAATATAATTAGTAGAAGTCAGTCAGACAAAGCTGTCAAATACACACAATAGCGCGGAGTAGTGAACAGGCGTCTCCATAGCATGAATTCCCAGGTGAGTCTGAAGACATAACCATGGCTATTTTTGTCCCATCTGAAAAAAAGGAGAGAAAAGAAACGGAAAAGGAGGAACGGATACGAGACTCTAAATATAGTCCAATGCGACATTCCAGAAGAGAATAACATTCTTTCCTGCAGTTTGACCTAAGATCGAAGGAGCAGAGAGAGAGGATTTCAAGTACAAGCAGAAACGCTTAGTGCCCTTAGAAAGCTTCCGAAAAAAACATTTTAATTGGATTAAATACTTTTGACTATATTAACAACTTTATCCACTATATGTAAATACGTTAATCATATCAACAACTCGCTTGGAAAGGCAAAGCGAGGCAAAGGCAAAGAGAAAGGCAAAATATTTAACTTAGGAGCCAACAAAGAAATACCGTTAAAAAGAAAAAGATGACAATACTAATACTCTTCACAAACTTGACAGCTTAAAGAAACGGGTCAAAAGAGAAGAATAAATGAAGCCACACCAAAATAGTTTACACAATAACACACATAATAAACAGCTTAATGCCTATTCACAGCCAAGCCAGCCACAAGTGTCACTATTAGTAAATACATCCCTGTTGTTTTAATACATGTACACATTTCATGTACACACAGAACTGGGCTTATAGTGGTTCGAGAGCACGGATTAGAAATTAAAAGGGACGAATAACATCAGCCCAGAAAAAGGCATTTTAGAAGTTATATAATTTTGAAGAAAAAAAAAAAAAGAGTAAAAAGACAAAATGTGTGGAAAAATGTGCACTAATTGTGAACAATAAGACCAGAAACTTATTTCTTTAGTAAAAATAGTCAACTTTAACTTCAGGAATAAACATTGCATACATATAAAATGCTAATAAAAAAACTAACAAAACCTTTAGCTTTTTGCCTCAGCACTTCACTGATCTTTTGGATGTTCATTTTGGCATTAGTAGAACTACGACACACCTCATAAGGTAATTTTGCCTTATTTACAGCTGGTATAGAGCAAACAGCCCGACTTATACTTGAGAGAAACGTAAGAGGGGAAAAATCAAGATAAAGGAAGAACTTTTTTCTGCCAGTTCAGCAGGAACTGTTTGTGCTATTCCAATCCAAGGGTGACATGTGGGAAGGGGGGTGGAGGGTTTTGGATGGGGCAGACATAATCAAACGTTCAAAGCAGAAATGGATGAGATGAAGATGAGCCATTCGAACCAATCATACCCTGAGACTGACGTACAAGTCCATCTATCTTAATAGCAGACATCAGGAAAAAAAGACAGGTGGTGTGTGTGGTGTGGAGAACACGAAAAAGAGAGAGAGAGAGAGAGAGAGAGAGAGAGAGAGAGAAGGATGAGAGCACAAGTCAGCAGAAAAACAGCAGGTCTGCTGACTCGTCAGGTTTAGTAGCCTCCCTACTCTTCATTAGGACCAAATGTACTGTACTTACACAACAAGAGAAAAATCCCATTTTGTCCCAATCAGAGTAAGAGATTTGTAATTACTGGTGAAAACACTGAAAATTGATGTTTTTAAAAAAGCATTTCAAAGCATTCTATCATTAAAGCAGAAAGCCCTTATCTACAGAGGAGACTTGCATGGCAAGGTCACACTTTTCAAATAGCGGAAAGAAACATACATATCTAAATCAGTTTCTGTACACACACACATACACAAAAACAGCTGCTTCCAAGTAATGACAGATGTATCGCCAGTAATAGTGAATGACTTTCATAACGCATAGAAGAGACAGGTCACGGCAGTTGTATCAACTCCTGTCTTATATAAATATATATATATATATATATATATATATATATTTTTTTTTTTTTTCTTTAATTACTGTGCTGAACACAGTTTGCATGGTCAAGCATCTTGAAATTCATCTCTGTTAAATCACTTGCCCCACAGCTTTACACAGACCAACGCCTGTCGGTTGTCGCGTTTCATACAGATGCCAATTTTTCCATGATAAAATAAAAACTCTCCATGTTTTACAGTTTTTTTTATTTTCTTTAAGATTGATTAATCATCTTGACATTCAGGCAAACCACTGTACTAGTACGAAAATGTGTCATTTTTCACATCCCCAGAATGCAGCCCGCAAGGTCCAAAATGAACACTTGCCAGACACTAAATGACAGATAAAATTGGCCTTGGTGAGTAAATAACACTCGCCAGTTGGCTGACCACTTTATTAAGAACTGCAACATAATACTGTAAATGGCTAAATTACAGGGACGACAGTCTGACTCTCAGTGATGTAAGTGGCACGAGCAATTCAAAGACATGACAAAAGAAAAACGACTATAACAACTGCTAACAACCTCCTCCTCAGATGAACATTTACCATTTGAGCTTTACCTAGAATTCCTATAGTTCTATTGTCTCCTTCAGAACCACACGTGTCAACATGCAGTATCTTCCTTGCAAAAGTAAATCAGTCCCACCGTTTAAAAGACAAAAATATATTTTTTGGATAACTTTTATCCAAAATACGGTTCCATGGCTGGTAAGAAATGTATGGCTAGTAAACTCTCAATAAAGCTGCCACTGGCCAGTGTTGCAAAACATTTATTTTAAACCCTGACAGCCCTGTGTGTGTGTCCCGTAACCTCCGGTGAACACAGATGTGCATGAACGTTCGGTGATGCTATGCAGCCGAATGTGAAAGCTCTAATGTGTGGCTCAATCAAACTACCTGGTATTATTCCAAGATCAAGACAACCACCCAGAATTTCAATGACCAGATCAGAAAATGAGGACCGCAATGCCAGAAAAACACTCAATGCCCAAATACACAACAGAAGAGGAGGATCATGCTACAAACTTACAATAGCAATATAGCAAAGACAACAAGGGAGAGCGAAAGAGTTTCTACTGTCAGATTAGTGACTGATGTAACATTATCACACTGCTGATAGAAGCAAGAGCTGGAAAGAGCAAACATTAGGGAGGAAGAGAATAAGTGAGGGAGGGTAAAGAGAGAAAGAGAGAGGGATGGAAGGCTTTATGTCTGTAACAAAACAGACCTTTACCCACCACACACTAAAAAAAGGAAAAGGATTTGCGAAAAGAAGGGGTGATGAACAAGTGAAAAATATTGTGAGGTATTAATAGTTTAAGACATGATACTACATGTCTAATACATTTGTAAGACATGAACAAACTAGGGGAGCTGAAAGTTTATAAGGAGAGGAGAGTTACAGACCTTAAAACTTTTCCCTAATGGATGTTCACTCCTCATATACAAGACATCAGATGGTTTGAGAGGATGCCAGGCATTCCAGAGACATTGAGAGAAGACTTTTAAGGGAGGACTGAATCTCCTCAAGCCTCACACCTCCTTCTCACTGCTGGAATGCAACTCCTAAACGTTTACATTTATTCAGAGGAAAAACATTGAGCATGGTCTGATAATCTCAGGGCAAGCCTCATATGCATGTGAAGAAGCATGCCGTTGGCCAGCACTGCAAAACATTTATTTTGAACCCTGACAGCCCCTCTGTGTGTGTTTTGTAACCTTCAGTGAACAGAGAAAAAAAACTAAACTAAAAAGTATACAAAAAATATATAAAAATACATAAAATATGCACTTAACATGTGTACACTTGTGAGATTTAAAATGGCTTTTAAAGTGGAAGTAACTACAGTCACAACAAAAATGCTTCCAAAAGGTTTCCTAAACACTCTGTCTGCAATTGGTTTGACAAACAAATAGTTCTGCTCCAAACTCACACCACTGGCTGAGCAAAGCTTTGTCACGCTGCTTGGGATGAAACACCATGAGGAAACTGACCTACAAACGACTTGGTTAATGTTGCACAAAGTATTTAAACGGAAAACAAAAACACACTTCAATTTTTAATAACCCTTCAATAAATATTACAGAGGACCTTGGTTACCTCGTTTTTAAGCAACTCAAACATCTAATTTGTTTCTGTGTCTACTGGAAATGGTTTATGAGGAGTGTGAAGAACGACTCAAGGCCACTAGGTCAAGGTCTCCACTTCAGTTTATCATTAGCTACATATAATTGATACTACAGACACTGTTTCTTACATAAAAATAGGACAAAATTACATTATTTGTCTGGAACTGTAAAGAAGACTCAACTTGTCATTTCTTTTTGATACATGAATGTTTTAATTCTTTTAGCAAAGCTAAAAGGCCTGAAGTGGAAAGTGATATTACATGATTGCAATATCACAAAGAAAAATGAAGCAATTCAATCAGTTTAGAAGAAACCATCATGCCTCCGCCATTGTTTCCATTTGCCACCTACTGTTAGGTTTAAAGCAATATGATGTGTTCATAACCAACCTTAACCCTAATGGTGTCAATGAAGCAATATAATCTCCTTCCCTATCATCCACTCTGATTTATCACAAGAGCTACCGAGATTGCCTTTAACATCCCGACAACGCAAGGTCTTGCCTCACAAAGACCTGTGCAAACACACACCTCCATGCACTGCTCCTCGTCAAGGTTAAAGCGAACAAAAATAAATATATGATCACATCACAACCGATGTCTGTACCAAACGTGGACTATAAAATAACCGGTTAGGGCTGGTGACGCTAATAAGGCTGTGGAGGTGAAGGTGTTTACAGCTGAAACAAATGAAACCATGGAGGAAGGCGGGCAGGGCCTCAATAACGCGCCACAGACTCTGCCAGTGGCAGGTAGGTTTGCTAACAGCAGTTCCAAATTCCCTCCACCTGACAGAGAAACTAAAGCTGGTCACACTGGTGATAAATTGCTCTCTTCCCAGTAGGGGCCTCCTCCTGGGAACGCTGGATTTTTGTCTTTTGACTCCTTCCGGGATCCCCAGGCCATAATGCTCTCATATCAGAATCGGGTTAAAATATCTGCATGCCCTCTGTGCCTCCAATTTTAGAATTCTTTCCTGACACAGCCGGCACAAAGATGGCATTTTTCATGGCAACCTGCAAATCCCAAATGAGTGATTGAAAAAAATGGGTTTAAAAATGGTCTCAAGTTAAAATTGTGAGGATAGAAAGATCAGCTTTGACAGAACATGGCAGGTGACATATGAGCAGCGGAAAATAAATAAAAGAACCCCTTGAGAACAACCTAAAATGGGAATTCAACATTCTTATCATAAATCTGACTTTGAATATGTCAGCAAATATAGCATAGTTCTTACATCACACCAAGGTCAAATGCAACTAAACCACTTTTCAATATATATGTATATGTATCGGGAAACAAAGGAAGCATTGGAACACTGTATTTCACATTCAGGAACACCTGACATTACATCTACATTATTACTGAAGCACTTGATTCTGATTAGTCAACCGTGACATTTTCAGTTTGACAATTGCAGGTTGGTAAAGTGGGCAAACATTTAAAATATTATTTCAATCAAATCCTGTTCCAGTAAAAGTATAAGATTGACCAAGCCAGAACACTGTATTAAAACACAATAAAATTACAGATATTATAGAAATTCAGACCAGAAGCTTTGTAGGATTTATTAATGTGATGTGATTTAAGTTAATGTGTTTAAGTAATGTGATGTCATGAAATGAAGAATGCTTGAAAGGCAGCAACAGAAAGATCCTCCTTCAGAGTCGTCATGCTGCTGATTTGTGTATTGAACAGTATTTTAGCAGTGAGAGAAAAACACAGTCTAATGAAGAAGAGATCTAGAAAGAATTAGTGAGAAAACAAGAGCTGAACAATGCTACAGATTGCAAAGGGTGTGTGTGTGTAAGAGAGAGAGAGAGCAAGCGAATGTCTAATCCAGTGGCTCTGGTCTCTGGTTTGGGGTCATTGCGGAGTGACTAGGCTTGAAATTGTCCCTCCACGCTGCTAAGCTCTGCCTATGAACTGTGGTGTGTGTCCATGTAAGCTAGTGAGAAGGCTAAATCAAGAGAGTAAGGAACGGCACATCCTAGAGAGATGAGATGACAGCAATAGAGAGCAAGAGAAAAGCTACTTGTTGTGAATCTGGGACTTGATTGTGTTCAGTTGACTTTTTAGATTCCAGTGGTTTTCAGTCGTTTGGTCCATATCCGGAAATGTACCTAACGTCCCACATCCTGTTCCAGGAGGGCCAGTTTGCTGCATAGTTTAGCTCCAACCCTAATAAAATACACCTGAACCTAATCAAGGTTTAGTAGACAAACTAAAAACTTCCAGGTAGGTGTGTTAAGGCAAGTTGGAGCTAAACTCTTTTGGACAGTGGCCCTCTAGGACCGAGTTGGGACACCTCTGCCCTATATTAAGGACTAAAAAGGACTGACAACTATATTCTGCTGCTGTGTGAACACGGAATTAATCTGTTGATGATCATCAAGTCTGTTGATGATAACTTTATAATGTCCATATTTAACACAACTATGGCATATTTCTGCAGGTATATTCCAAAAACAACTATAAATATAAATCAACACGAGTGCAGCACACTGTGCTGGGAAATAAGTGTGTTTAGTATAATAATGTATAGTATGACTATATGCCTATAGCTGGTTTACTGGAGGGTTTGTAAATCACTGTTCTTTTGTTAAACTGCTTTGAAATAATACGTATTGCAAAAACACTATACAAAAGCATTGAATTGATTGAAGTAGCCTGTAAAAATGCAGGGACAGTTTTAATGTCTTTCTACAATGACTCCTACAAGCCCTCCCCAAAATTTATCAATCACCCATAGAAGCTTCTGACGGGATATTCTCTGTACTCTAAAATTACTGTCTTCAAGCATTATTATATAATGCAATAATGCAATTATATAATAATTGTGACCAAGGCCAACTGCGGAAACATCGCCCAAACCACTAGTTATATAGTGCACCACACTGCACCACTTACCAATTGGTGTGAATTTATTATGCGAGTCAAACCCGAGTATCAGTGAACATTTGCTAAATGTAAAAGAGGGCTGGCCCAGATCTGAAACTGGTATGCAGTTTTTTTTTTCACCTCATCTCTCCCCTCCCTCCTTCCCAGTGTCTGTAACAAACCCATACGGAGCATGTCCAGCATCTTGACATTCCCGCTGCGTGCGACTCACTCGTCGCATAACACCGCTGTCCCATCTTTTCCTTTCTCTCTCTGCCCTCACTTTCTTCACCTCTCTGTTATCGCTCCCCTTTGGAGAACTATCTTGCTCCCCTTTGCCTCCCTTATCGGTCTGCAACAGCCTACCACACACACAGGCAGACAAAGAGCTTCATCAGCCCTGGGAAGAGGTGTCGAGAGGGGGCAGCGTAGCCAGGGGCTGGAGGGTGAATAAGGAATCGGGAAGTGGGGTAACAATTCTTATGACAGGCTACAGACAGGCTTTGAACGAATGGCTGCATTTGTAAGCACTGTTGAAATGCTACCACTGCGGTGTCAGCAGTGGTTTTTGATAGATGGCTAGTCAAGAGGATGGGGGGTTGAAAATCTCTTATTGGGAAACATGCAATGCCCTGAGAAGTGTGAGGTAATTTGAGCAATTCATAACAAGGACAGTGTCATGGTCTTTTTCCACCATGATGTGTGAATTTGAATGTATAGATGAATTACATCTGTTTACAGACAGACAATTGTGTTGTTACCTGATACCTTAACAACGTCAGGTGTTACATCGTCAAGGTACAATCGCATTATCCAATAGCCCGTGCAGACATCAGGAGAAAAGGCAAGTTATTACATTTTAATGAAAGATTACAGAGACCTGCATTAAGAAAGTAAACAGAGTCAATTTTGATTTTATGCTGACTGATAAAAACACAGATGCACTATACACACATCATGGGTGATGTATCAAAATTCAGAGAACTGAGAGAAAATATTAAGGAGAGGAACATATTAAGAAATATATATATCATATTTTCCATGGCTACCCTATGACCGCCACAAAGACACCTTCCCCCTTCCCTAAGATACAGACTGTACCTGCAGATTCCCCCTCTCTGCCTCACTCCTCTCATCTCCCTCCGTTTCAATGGAAACGGGCAGAAACGATCCATTACCACTAATGAATTGATTCAATTGGGCATAATAGAGTCATTTATCTATCTGAGAGAAACCAATTCATGTTGAGAGAAGACAAGCGAGGGGGGTGCTTAAAAAGCAAAACAGTGCTGGTGGCGGGGGCTATGTGAGGTCTGTGCTCATATTTGGTAACTAGGGCAGGGTGCCAAAGCTTTGCCATAACATGCCACAATGTTAAGCAGCACACACACATAACACGTGAATGATTCAATTCTGCCTTGAAGCAGCGGGGTCTGTGATAGGCAGGGGAGCGTGTTTCACGGGAGGGAGCAGAGACCAAATTGAAAGTTAGTGTGCAAAGTGAATTATCTTTGGCTTCGTTGAGCTCCACTGGCTAGGAGGTGAGAGAATGTGTGTGTGCAAGTCAAGAAGCTTCAAAGAAAAAGATATTACACTGCACAGCCAGGCAGAATGACAAAAAACATGCAAAATACTCATTTAATACTCATACTTATATAATAACAAATAACAATAATAATACTATTTACAGCAGCTGTGGAGTATACATTAACAGTTGCCTATTTTTTAGCTATTATTGTAAATTACAAACCTAATAAATGATGTTGTAAATCGCTTGCATAATACAGATAAGGGAAAATACGCTGCTAATTGTTAACTGTGGTTATAAATTCATTTGCAATTATGTTGTTACTTCCGAAAATTTTAATCTGGTAATCATTGTGGTTACAAAACAAGGTTTCCCTCCCTTTCACAGCTGAACTGAGTATGAACAGAACTGCATTTATCACTCAGAGAAAGAATGACAATCATATTCTACCATGGTTATTTATAGTTTTCGTAAGGCCAAAAATAAATGCTATAGTCTAGCCCAAACAGCAAAAGATTATCTCCTCAACCTGTTACAAAACAGACAGACACTTCGTAATGTACCTACGTAAAACAATAAGATCCAAACAGCCACACCTGCTGTATGCATAACCTCACACTGTCAGTCGAACCCTTTCCTCCATTACGTCTCATTGGTTTAGACAAACACAGTGCGGCAAACAGATAAAGCCCCAAACTCCACATCATTGGCCTAAAGAATTCTTATCACTGCCATGGGGACAATGGGTCTCCTCTGATAGGTGACTGCTGCAGTGCCTGATAGGAAAGCTGGTTTCCATCAAACTGTCCATAAACATGATAAAATGCGCTAACAATAGTGACGCAGCGCTGCTCATCTTGTGTAACCCATGGTAACGCGAGCGAAGAGGTGGCAGGAAAAACAAATGTGAGTCAGGGGATCTAGTTGGATTCACTCAACATGTTTACCATCAAAAAAGACGGAGGCTCCTAACAAAGATATTTGTAAGATATTTGGAGAAGAGCGCAGGATGTGCTCCTGAAGATGTGCAAAAATTTGTGTAGGAGTATAAAAGTTTTTGATTCATGTGTAAACAGTGATCGAAAGACTGGTGGATGGTGGGTGACGAGAAATAACGAGTGTGGTGGCCGTAGAATTCCCAGTGTTCTCCGATGAGAGAGCTGAAACAGCCACTCCTCCCAAATAATGTGCACAGCTCTCTTCCGTCTCACTTGCTCTCTCTCTCTCTCTCTCTCTCTCTCTCTCTCTTTCTCTCTCTCTCTCTCTCTCTCTCTTTCTCTCTCTCTTTCTCTCTCTCTTTCTCTCTCTCTCTCTCTCTCTCTTAGTAGGAGCCCACAGGCAGAGGAGAGTGGGTGGCAAATTCAACGTACAGTGTTCCTCAGGTTGCAAACAGAAAGAAAGAATAGGAGCAACAAAGACAGGAAAAGAGATGTACAGAGAGAGAGAGTGTGCTCACGAAGCCTCTGATAGAGTTTAACCAACATATAAACCTACTGCTACAAAAATCAGTTTTTGAAAATTAGATTTGTAATCCAAAACCCTACAGTTACTGAGATACAGATCATGTGACAACTTCCCAATGTGACAACTAGTCCAGGTCTTCCCTATGGATACAATTCTTAGATAAACTTGCTAATTTATATTTTAGTAGCTACTTCAAGGAGAAACGTCACACATACAGACAAACAAGCTGCCCATTAAAACACACAGACATCAAAACTATAAGTGTCATTGAAACTTGTGAAAATGCATAAAGTGTTGACAGACTATATGCATTTAACCTTCTGCTATACGCACACAGCTGACGTTGTTCACAGTTTAAACCACAGACATACATAATGTCACATACACATGCTTTGCATTCAACACGGACATAAACTGTCAACAAGAGTGACCTGGACTGTGCCAAACCAAAACCGGCCACCCTGCAGCCCAGTCAGTCAGTGACTTCACAGGCAGGGATATTTTATGAAAGTACCACTTAAGGAAAATGGTTTCAGATGGACTTCAAAGGCACCATAATGTCACGTTTAACAATCTAGAACCAATTCGCTTTTGAAACATGACTAATCAATATTTAATGACTACAATGCTTACATTTTGGTATTTAAAAAAACAGACAGATGAATTTATTTACTTCTCCTTTCAGCTGCTCATCAGACATCACCAAACCACACCCACAGGATTGTGGGATATCATAGACAGTGAAGAATACTGAAGAAAACTGACCAGATGAAAGAATCTGTGTAGACACGAGGTTATGCAGAAATGTAATATGGACATGCAGTGATGCCTTTCTAAATGTGTATACTGCCGTATAAGACAGCAATGTGTAAGGCAGCAGCCGTTTTCTAGTTTTCTCACACAAAACCATAATACGAACTAAAGGAACACATTAAGTCATTAAGTTCCCAGACAAAGCAGATGTAAGGGGGTAAAAAAGTGATTCATTCTTTTATAATACACTTTACTCTAAATAGCTGCTTAAGTTAATAAGCATATTAACTTTTGTCAAGTTTTAAAGTTAAAAAATATTTATGAACGCATGTAGTTTGAAAAAAGTTGAGTAACCCCTTAAGCCGTGTAGTTACATGCGGTGCAGCATGAATTTGTAAAAGCAAAAATAAAAATTCCATGTAGATTCTCTTTAGCCTCTGTCATAACAAACTGCATGCATAACAGTTACAGTGTAATATAGTTAAAATATTGCTTAATCTAAAATTATCGTTTTAGACAAAAAATAGCAAATCACTGCTGCAAAATTCCACATCCCAAAACGTTCTACAATCAATTTATTGCCAGATCTTCCCTTCTGATCCAAGATTTCAGATCACTTCTGAAAGTCTGAAGCAATCTTGCTTTCAAAGTCGGAATAGCATGCGGCCATGCTCTTACTATTGCTGCAGTATATAACATTTATACTGTGCAGGTCAAACACATTCAAAACTCTGCAGGAATGCTTTGTGTCTGTCTGTAAACGTTTGAGTTTACAAATGAGTGTTTAAGTTCATACACCTTCTCTAGTGTGTTTCTAAAGTGTGTGTGTGTTCGATCAGGTAGAGTAGAGCACCATAGCTCTCAGTCTCTCTGCAGTGTGGATCAGGTAGCAGGGTTGCCTGGATTATGCTCTTTTAAGAAGGGATTAACCATGTTTCAGCGTTCAAGGCAAATTGCTCTGAGAAGGCATCTCTGGCTACAAAAAAGTTAAATTCTGCACCTAATCCTTTTCAAAGCTCCTTAACTCACTCTCTCTCCTTCCTTGTCACACTCTCGACCCGTCAGTGAGCGTTTCGAGAGCTGCCACCTTTTTAAGACAATTCACCCACCCTCCCTGCGACTTTCTTTTGGGATGTGAAGGTTTGGAGTCTCTGTCGGTAAGATAAGACAGCTCGCGTCAGCACGGATGATGCGTCGCTATTACCCTAAATCTAAAATAATGACATGAGCGCTCGACTGGCAGATGTATAATGCCACAATGGATTTTCCTACATGGAAGGAGAAGAGGCTGACACAACGTACTGACAAAAGTTCCTCTCAATGCTTTACTATTAAAATGAAGTCAACGTGTCACTCTGCCGAGCAATGTATGATCCTGTGCCGCGGTTAACTTTAGTTTAAGGTGTGAAATGGTGAAGGTCTTTCAGGAGAGAGTGGAGCAGCTTGTGTTGATACTGCGTGCAATTCGGGTGTCATATCCATGACTTTGCCATATGGAAAGAGGCAGCTGTCGTTCTTTTTTTGCACTTGTGGGGGTGTGCGACCCAGGTGTTCCTCACTCTTTATCTTCCTGTTTCTCTCCTTCACTTGTGCAAGAAATGAGGAATGAGGACAGTGATTAAGCTCATGTTAGTTCTTTGACGCAGGCAGTTTGTATGAGTGTGTGTATGTGTAAGGGTCGTGCAGAATGGCCGATTAGTTGAACCCAAGAACAGGTCTCATGTAACAGCCCACTAAGAAATGCGTCCAGTCCGAGTCAGATTACTTACTAGTTATACAGGCAACCCATTGACTAGATTATTAAAAATAAAAAAATACTGTACACAATTACTGCCTAAAGAAAAATACTGGAGATTATGTGGTCTTGCACATCCCTACATGGCAATATTTTAAGTCACAATACAAATATTTTGCGAATTTTGATACCTGGGGACAATGTTCTGTGCAGCCTGCTGGTATGACCTAATCATCAACCATGCTTGATTTAAAGGACCTTACCTTTCTTTACATTTGATGTATACGTCACTTCAAGTAAATATTTCAGTTACAGGATATGCAAATCAATCACAAATATTTAATAGTCTACCTTAGTGATTCTCAGCCTTTTGACTTCATGGCCCATCTGTTGTACACAACAATATTTGTACCTAACATTGTACTGAGGTATTGATAAAATGATGATATTCAGCCACCCTGTGTGTGTGTGTGTGTGTGTGTTAGGGTGAGGCACAGAGGCCTGTGCACAGATACTAATACTCCCCACTGCTAGCTTTACAGTAAAGACACTAAAAACTAACCAACGACCTAGTCTGTCTCTCACACTGACAGAACAAACATCACCATTAACACGCATACTCCGCACATACAGACAAACACACATGTACAGGCTCATTCACATGCTAAACTCCCACCTTTACCATCCTGATTCTGCCATTGATTTCGGAAGTAAAGTGCTATGAGCCATGGTATCTATGGCAACACAGAGTGGCTGAGGCAGCCAAAGTTTCTTTCTCTCTTGCTCTCATTGGTGAGGTATCCTCACTGGAGAAGGTGAGAGGAGAGATGGGGAAGGAGAGAGAAAATCATTCTTATTCTGCACTACAGGCCAGTGTTGGCTTCATAGCATACTGGCAGCAGCAGCATCCTGGTCCCTGCATACTAAACAGCGCTCTGTCATCCGTGCACACACGGGTACACGCGCTCAGAACGTGAATGCTGTTTTTCTTTCCCATCAATTTTAAGCCACGCAATCGTACAGTAAGAATACACAAAGACAAAATTATCACAAATCTTCCATATGAGACCAGATTTGTCTCGGTAGAAATTACACACAGGGTAGACAGGCATCGTGCAGCCTGCTCTGTCCTGGAGACCATATGCCCCGACACACACACCTCCCCCTGGCCTATGCACTTCCACCCCCCATCCTTTTCCCATCTCTTCTGTGTCTCTCTCTCTCTCTCTCTGCTGCCATGATCCATGTGGTCTCTCCATCTGTCAGTGTGAGCGTGTGGACAAAGAGACGAGTGCAGCAGGAGCAGCAGTGTTCACACACCGCAGTCACACCATCAGATGATGCACTGCACACAGGTACCGCAGTGCGATACAACTAGCACACACCTGCAGCTTAAGACCCATGCGCTGCAGGTCTGCATATGCACTGCAGCATGCTATCATAGGCTAGCATACTGACCTAATGCGATGGTCCACAGGTCTATTTAGACACTGTAGCTGGTGTAGGAATAATTAACATATGGCTTTATGGCATCTAGATGTGGCTTTATGCAAATTGCTCCACGGAAAGCTCTTGGCTAAAGCGCACACATATACTCGAACTGAACATGGACTAGATACACATCAATCGCAAACAAGCTAAGTGCAAACATAAAACAATGAATTTTGTCAAAAGCCTGACACGCAAAATAAGAACAAGACTCATCAGTTATATCTGATGCATGTCTTTACTCACAATGTTTTTATCTTCATTGGGCTTCAATGCACAATTATATTCTTAGCTCATTTTGTGTTTTGATTTGATAGCGATTAGTGTGTGTGTGTGTGTGTGTGTGTGTGTGTAAACCTGTGAAAATGAAACCTGTATGTGAAAATAAAAACAAATGATCAAATATTAACCCCCTTGCAGAATGTTAACATTTTTAGTCTTAGTATGAAACATCTTAGTATAATGATGACTACAACACACATGGCATTAGCTTAAAAACAGTCACTGTACTCTATACTGGCACTGTTTCTGTGAGCTCATTCACGGCTGTGTCAATATAGTTCAGCACAAAGATGTTGACTAGAGGCCCCCTGTGAATACACAATAGATAAACATACATCATTATGGGGCGTCAAGTGGAGAAAATATTGTTACAACTGGGAATTGTGTGTGTTTATAAGCTCTCTATACAACTACTTGCTAAAACAACATGCCGATCACTGTATCTACCT
Source organism: Chromobotia macracanthus (assembly GCA_036877525.1). Taxonomy (NCBI): domain Eukaryota; kingdom Metazoa; phylum Chordata; class Actinopteri; order Cypriniformes; family Botiidae; genus Chromobotia; species Chromobotia macracanthus. The sequence continues at coordinate 5,697,201 of JAZGTH010000026.1, forward strand.
TCTTTCCTTGTTGGCACACACAAGTGCACACAAATGCCTTTGTTTAGGCGGCACAGTCGGTCGGTGGTGGTTTTGTCTGGTGCCTGTGTTGTCAAGGATACAACGAGTGCGGTGTGCTTCAGCCCCCACCTCTCCCATCCTGTCTTCACTCTTGCAGGATCTGAGAGCAGCTCGCCTCGATCCCTGATGTGTGTGTGTGTGTGTGTGTGTGTGTGTGTGTGTATCATAGGGGTGGGGGGGCTGAAGGAAAGCAATACCTCTCCTTCCTGTGAATATATAGAGCTGGGGGAGGGAGCAGGAGTAGAGCAGTAGGGTGGTCTTTTTATGATTTCTCACTGTGTTTGAGGTTTATTTCACTCCATACTTCTAAGACACACAAGAAGAATGAGATGTCTCATTGTGAGATATCTCACAAGTCTGAATCACAGGGAGCAACATAACCAGCCAGGTGCCATTTTGAAGAAGTACCTCCTATTACTCTTGTTGATAGTTAGTGTCTAACTAGTCCCACAATGTGCGACAAACACAAATGACACCTTATACTACGTTCCAAGTACAAGTATGCTATTATTTTCCTAAGTGACTGAAACGACAATTTTTACTGGGAGGTTGCGCAAGCAGGTGAAAAAAATCCTCAAAGCAGGGATCTGAGCCATATCCAGAGTTCGAAATATCAAGAGATTCGATTGCTTTGGGCTAATATACGAAAAAAGTTTTGTTTTTGAAGTATATTGAAGTAACTAAATTGAAGTAACTAAATTAATCAATGTTACAACAGGCAAACCTGAGAGACTCTCTATTCAGCAATTAATATTCACATTCACCCCAGCATTAAATATCCAAAGCTCATCTCCAAAACATCTATTAATTCTCACACTTGCCCTAGAATGACATCACACAACACAAACACATCCCACCACACGCCCTCTCCCCCCATGATCACTCACAAATACATTACAGCCGTCACAGCAATATGCAAAATGGCATGGAGTGACAATCAAAGCCTGACTAACAAGCTTTTAAGGACCGTGCTAAAGTTTCATAATCACACACTAATACGATTATGCAAACTTGCCCATTCTACCACCTGTGTATGAAAAAGAGAAAAACAAACCACTAGATACGCTCTGATCTATGAATGTGTGTTCGAGGAAGCCATTATCAGAAAGCTTTTACTAAATGTCTTCACCTCTGTAAGCAACCATAAATATCACTAATTGCAATTCCACCCCATCCCGAAACTTTCCACTGACAGCACCCACCACTCTTCAATCAATAACCAGATGGCTATTGTCTACCTGAAACATCCAATAGGATGCTGAATTAAAAATGCATTATCCAATCAAAACCCACCATTACCTTGCTATACCAAATTAGTAGTAGTAGCAAGACAAATAACTTTAAAATAAAAAATTCTAATCCAGTAGCCCATAATTCATACCCATTATATTGAAAACCACTACATAGTTTTTATCTATTTTTAATTTTTAAGTAAATGTGACAACGGTTAATTCTTTTGGTTTTGCGCTTGTCACAACATACACTCGCTAGGGTTAGTTATTGATTTGCCACTGCATAGAACGCATATTGCAATAGTGAACCACGTACAACATGTTCACTATGGACAAAAGGGACATCAGAAATGTGTTAATGTACGCTAGACCCTGAGCTAAGCTGATACCAGAGGATAGCTTTGGGTTTGTTGACACAAATCTCGCTGCTACCCCATTATTGCTGTAATATGTGTGTAATAGCCTTTGCCTCTAATAACCACAAGGAACCAGAAAACACTGCTTTGTAAGGATGCAACAGAACCATTCGGATATGCAGACCTCAGGCTAAACAAAAACTAGGATTAGCAATGAAGACACCAGTTGGGCTGGTTTTATGTGGATAAGGAAACATGAATTAGCATATGTCTTGCATAATCACAACTACCACATTTAAATCTATTGAAACAACATTGATTAGGAAAAATACAAGGTATACAAGTGAATTGCATGTAAAAGACAGCTACATAAGGTCACACACGCATTTATGAATAAGTATGTCATTTGAACAGAGGAAATAGCAGGACTGCAGTATTTTAACGTCTATAAATTGTTTAAGGGTGCAGAATGAGCAGAAATTCCATCCACCCTCTTTCATAACCCTTTTCTCTCATTGTTTTTCGTTACACATTTTCCATTATTCATACCATCTTTTACTTCAAGCTCTACCTTCATTCTGGTTTTCCTGTATTCTGTTTCTCTCTACCTCTTTTTGCCTCTCTGCTGCATTTTCCTCAGGCAGCCAAAGAACCAGCCATCATAAATCTGCCCCTTTATTGCTTCTGAGGAGAGAGAACGAGAAAAGAGGGCAGGGAGGGGGGAACAAGAGATGCAGGAGAAGAAAAAAATAGAGGGAAAAGGGTGGAGGAATATCTAATCTCAGAGCAAGAGCTACAGAACACAATGAACAGACTGATAAAATGAAAGAAGGAGAGAAAGAGGGTGTCTGGGAGGGGCTGAGGATGTCACCATTAATAAGAATAATTTACAGTTCAGAAGCTAACAGGCTCAAGACCACTCGGTAACGGAGACCACCTCCATCGCCCAGCCAATAACAAAAGACAGCCTAACAGCAGCCTTTGCTGCAACATGACAGTCAAATTTCGAAGCAAATAGAAACTAAAAAATTGCATTCAATGATATCACATTAATGCAACTGGTAGTATACGATAAACTGCCTCTCATTAATTGCGGATTGAGGCCACTGATTACAACCACTGAGTAACTAGACGTGACTAGCGGTAATGGTAAATTGAAAATCCTCTCATCCTTGAAACTGAAAGAGATGAGCTATCCTTATTTCCATGAGATGGTCAGAATGAAAGAAAGGGGTTTCGGCAGCCACAGGGACATCGGAGGCTGGCGCATAGACATAAATATATTACAGTGGGTCAATTTCCTATTCCAAGTGCTAGCTGTTGCTCAGGGCAACGGCCACCATTACTGTTCCACTCCACAACATGGACATAAAATCTAGAATGATGGGTGGTGAATTATCTGTTCGACTGTTGCAAGCATGTTTCTATACTCTAAAGGGCTTATTTTGCCTCAGTCTTTTAGAACCAATTAAAAGGTAAAAACAGAATGGAAGGCTTCATCCCAAATGTTTAGCTTCTGAAAATGGCCATCAAATTTCGTTTGTAAAGATTTGATGTCAGTGACTATTTGATGTAGCCACTAAGTCTGACACCACCTTCAAAGGACAGAAACAAGTTAAACTACATTGGCTACTCTTACAATAACCCACAACAAAGCCTCAACACTATGAAATGTAATACCACCGTGCTTGTGCTGACAATTGCACAAAAAGCAATATTAACACACACTACACAATGTTGACAGGGCTCTAAAACAGACAGCTTACTGTAAATTTCCGGCAGATTAGATCAACCATCTACAATTGTTGCCCCGGTACACTGAATATTCCATCCAAATACTAACAAAATTGTTAGGCTGAACAAGCGCTTGCCTCAACAGCACAAATAAAATGCTAGCATCTTACCTGCACATGTTGCTGCATAGAGCCATACGGTAAGCCTTGACTCAGCACTTTTTGCTTTATCATCATCATCCTCTTCTGTTCTTCACTTAGGTGGGCTGCCTGGCTGGGCATTGGACCTGGAGCTTGGGGTGGACCACCTCCCTGCCCTGCAGTACCCTGCATGTAGGGCATCATCGGGTTTTTGGCTTGACTGGCCATAGGTGGCGTCATCCGCTGACTCATATGGTCTACTCCACTGAAATGAGTCAGCGGCTTGGTGTTACTATAAGAAAGCTGCTTATTGAGGTTGTTTTGGGCAGCCAAGTTATTAGGTTGCTGCTGTTGCTGGTTGAGCATGTTCATGTGGTTCTGTGGGAGGTAGTTGTTCATGCTTGGTGTTTTTGGTCCCATCGTGCTGCTAGCATTGAAAGTTTGCGGATACATCATGGGGCTATTTGGTTTGTCTGGGTTAAAGGGTCCACTGTATGGGCTTGTTGGGGCTCCTGCAGGTGACCAATTCGCTGTCTGGGACTGCTGTTGGTGCTTCTGTTGGATGAGTTTGACACGTTGCTGCTGCTGAGCAGCCATTTGCTTTAGCTGCTCAGCGGGTGAAAGTTCAGAGGTGGGCGGGACTGGTACACCTCCACCTGCAGCCCCTCCGCCAGGGCCCCCCGCTGTCACCGGAGTTGCTCCCACAGGGCCAACAGCAGGACCTGTATTCATCATGAATCCATTTCCTGGCCTCGAGGTCTGGGTCTGAGCTTGGGTGGGCGTTTGCGGAGAACGAGCCACGCAGTTAGCAGGCGATCCTGATGGCATTCCAACTGCTGGTGACTGCTGCAAGGGCTGCTGGGGTGGTGTGCCATTTGCGGCAGTTGCAAATGGAGGACCAGAGGAAGACGGTCGCACCTGAGGTGACCCCATGGGCATCTGTCCACTCTGTGGTTGCGGTGTACTGTTAGGTGCTGTGGCTACAGGGTTAGGTGCTGGGTCTTGTGCAAGCTGTGTTTGTTCTGTTGTGGCCCGTGTAAAGTCATTCACCTCCTTCTTCTCTTCAAAGTCCTCATTGAAGAGGTCGTGCATGTCATCCTCAGGCACTGTATTAGCCAACTCATCAATCAACTCCTGCCATTCCTGGTCATTCAGATTGATGTCAGAGAATAGCTTGTTCTGATTTGAAGGCGAGATATCTGAGGATTCTATTCCACCACCATCGTCCAAAGGCTCCTGTTTCATGTCCTTTAAAAGGCTAAAGCCATCATCTAAATCCAATGAACCATTCAGCTTAATATCAGGCATTCCACCGTTTTTGCCTAAATCCTCAGGTCGTCCAGTAATATGGTTGGCACCACCATTGCCGTTGCCAGTTCCGTTGTTTGAGGAGGCACTGTTGTTGCCTGAAGGCAAGGTGGGTTTGATGTCCATTTGATGAAGTGGGGAAATAGGTGGGAGGCTACCGAGAGAGTCCATTCCAGTGCATCCTTCCTTACGGAGTCTCTTTGTAGTGGGAGAGTAGCTACCATCACTGAGACCATTTTGGTCACCATTTAAAGGAGACCGGGCACTGTCCAATTTCCTCTTCACCGTCTCCTGAAGCTAAAAGAGAAAGTAGAGGGGGAACAATCGTTAGATTATTTCAGGTTTATATAAGAACCTATTAGTAACTACATGTAAGACCCAAAAATGCAATCGCCATTTTCTCACCCTTGTGTTGTTTTAGGAAGAAAGTCACACAAGCTAGGAACAACATCAGGGGTGGGTAAATGATGACAGAAGTTTCTCAGTGTAAGAATAGTAAAGCATGATATTATTCAAATAATTATTTACATTTCACAGCAAAGGGACGTAAAAGTGGTTTCCAGTCCAGAACACCAACATTTACATAGGTAATATATATTCTCACTATCAAAACACTTCACAATAGCACACATTTTGCGCCAACAATAGCCACATTAGCGATTACGTCAACAACAAATGAGGCAGGCACTGAGAGAACCATGTTTTTTATGTTTCTGTGATTCAAAGTTCTCTACAACAGATCTTTCACTGAGGTATTCACTTGACGTCATTGAGGGCAGGTATTTTGATCTAAACAAACTGCCTACACCTCCCACAATTCCAATGTTGGTTTTCCGTAATCTGTGCAGGTGCTTGGGTTTAAACAGGCTAATTTAAAACAGAAACATGGTGCTGTACAAGGAGATCCCTCTCAACATGCCATTACTTTAAAGCCAATCCCAACCGTTATGCGCAGACCAACCAACAGTAATTGTAATTTCATTCTGTTGTAGAGATGATCTGGATTGTAGACAAGTCCAACAACCAACTCATTATGTGTGCTTACACGGAGCATTGCATTCCATTTCTAATCGGTTTAAATGTTCAATCTGAATGAAAATGTTCCATGTAAAAACATCAATCGGAATAAAAAGGCCCAAACCTTTAAGTAATTTTAAACATTTAAGCAAACAGCTTCAGATCGAACGATTTTTAAGATCATTTCAGTCAAGTGTTTTCAAACCTTTGGCCGGTAGTGTAAACACAAATGTACTATCATTGCACTGAGAATCATTAATACAGAACAAGAAAGTGAAAAACTTGAAAGTTCGGTTAACACTGTCACCACAGTGTTGTGGTCATTGTTCACACATGGGCACACTCCCATCCCACAATGCTCTCTGGCTTCATTTGTCTCAGCCATTAAGCTGTGTCTAAACTTCTAATCACAAACATTCTACACACTAACACACATGCCAGCACAGGTTAGGGATCTGAGACAAGCCCTAAAAATGCCATACTTCCTTCCTTCCAATACATATTGGTATTATTAGGCACAAATAGGGTGGGGAAGGAAGTAAGTAACTGCGATTAATCATAAAGGTGAATGATATATTCTACAAATAATTCATTTAACATCATGTTATGCCACTTTGCAGACGGTCCCTTTTCTGCTGCTATTGCCGGGCAGCGTGGTGGGGAACAGCAAATATTGATGCGGAAAGAGTGATAGGTGGAATGGAAAAAAAGATGAAAAGCTTCCATCGTCATCTCCCTTCATCTTTCTGCTTGTGCTAATGACTCTCACAGTGAACACATTTAAGAGCGTGTTAATTACAGAGGTGAAGAGCGTGTGTTACTTTGTGTTCGTGTGTATGTTAAACACATGACGTAGATGAACCATAAGAACATTAGTGACACATTTTCCCCAACATACCCAACATCAGGATCCCACCCACCATCTCTGCTTATCCCAGTGGACCTCAGGTTGTGTAAGTGTAAGAAATCTCACACACATAAACACACACACACCACTCCGGCAAAACATGCCAAATGAGATTCTGAAAACAACAAGATTCATGGATCTTCCTCCTAGCTCTCATCTGAAGCGATTCATACCCTCCCTTCCTCTTTGCATTCCATCGCTCGCTCGCTCGCTCTCTACATGACCACAAGAACAGCAAAATCATGATGGCAAACAAGAAAGGCAAACATTAGATGGCTAGCTTTATGCAAAAGAAGGAGATAAGCAAGATAAAATGGGTCGCACACAAAGCACTCTCTCTGTTGACATCTACCTCTTTAGGAATGTTACACTGTCTGGCTGCTCTTAACAGACACATTAGCTGTGCTGAATGAAAGCCATGCAATTCCAAATATGCAGCCTGCATTCATGTTGACTAGATCTGCACGGGATCTCGTTTTTCATTGTTATACCTCTGCCATGTGCAACATCTAAGGGGGTTGTCAAGGCAACCGCTGTCACGATTCCTGTCAATATGCATGCCGTTTATCATGCTATAAAGATGATTAGGATGACTGTCACTCACATAGAGAGAGAGAGAAACAAAAAGAGATAGAGACACAACAATGTGCCTCAGACTGAACACTTACACTGTGATCCTAAACTTAGTGAGCTGCCTACTATGGCAGTATTTTAAGGCATCATGGATGCGCTGCCAGAATTAAAATTTATTTTAAAATTTAATGGTTAATGGTTTTAAAATTTATGGTTTAATTTATTTTAACAAATATTGTGCTTGGAATTGTGATATGACACATTTAACATCTCATTTTGCTGATGCTAAGATATTACGGCTGAATGGACAAACACGGATCTCTCAACATCCGTTTAACAGAGTGCTAAAAAAACAAAGCAATGCTTCTCATTTCCAAATTCAGTCATGGTTTTTCAAAGTTCAGTATGATGCCACTAGAAAAGCAAAACACTCCAAGTGTGTTGACTTGCCTCTTCAGAACCATATTCATTATATTACATTATATTACATTATATTGCATTCACACTGAAGTGGTTTAAGTGGTGGCCCAGACTACAGGATTCTCAATATCACAACTGTTCCATCAAGGAGAAGAGCTGAGGAGAAATTGCTCTGTACGTTGTACATGTAAACATGAATAATAATAATAACAAACCTCACGATCAATATTTTATTTACATCTGCTTCCACGTGAGATTACGTGAGGCGCTCCCTCTGGCATGATGATCTTAGTAATATCTTGTAGTGTGTGATGCTCCACGATCTCATAGCGTGAGCATGTTTAAGATTTTAGAGAAAAAAATCTGTTAAGATTCTCCTTATGTGTGTAATGCAACCAGATTTCATAATCGGTGAGGATTTAAAAAATCCGTAGTCTGAGCCCCGCTTAACAGGCAGCTACCTATGTAGACAGTAAGGCAGCCCACTAGGTTTTGAAACAAAGCTTTCACATCCTCTTAATGCCTCAAATACGCTGATGAGTTGGCCAAGCATTCCCTCACTCCAGTTCTGCTCCCTATCAGTCTACGTGTTTAATTTATTCCCTCAGAGTGGCACATGATTGATATCAATAATGATCATCTTCCTGAAAAGACTCTGCATGCTAAGCGAGGCGTAATTAGGTATGTTTAACACCAACCCCCTCGTGCAGACATCTTTACCGACGTCTGGGTCGAGCGTGTGCACGGTACAAATGCCGTAATTACTGACATGCAAAACCCCACGTAAACCGCAGACGGACAGATAGCTAGCTAGCAGCATTCAGCTCAAAAGAGCCGTAACAGGATAAGAACCGCAAGAGAACCTCCCCCAGCTTTAACTAGCATGGCAGGGTTAAGAAAACACACAGCAGATATAGAGGGAGAAGAAGAGAGGGAGAGAAACGAGAGAGAAAGTGTGTGTGTGTGAGGGGCAGGCTGATGTTTGTTTTTCTCCATTTCACTGCCTATTAAAGTGCTCAGTAGCTCACACAAACACACTCCCTCTCTTCTGCTCTCTTCACAGTCACCATGTGGGAGAGCACAAGGATAAAGAGAGGGAGAGAAATACAAGAGGGAGGGAGGGAAAGACAGAAGAGCTCTTCAGACAGACGGTAATGCTTTCATGTGACTGGAGAGAGGGAGAGAGCAAAAGAGAGAAAGAGAGGGAGGGAGCACACATGGGGGGAGAAAACCACTAAGGTGCAGTTGTTATAGCAACCTCCTGATCCTAAAGCCCCTCCCCCTGCTCCTGGGCTGAGTGCAGTGGACACTTCTGCCAATAATCTCTCTCTCTCTCTCTCGCTCTCTCGCTCTCTCTCGCTCTCTCTCTCTCTCTCTCGCTCTCTCTCGCTCTCTCTCTCTCTCTCGCTCTCTCTCTCGCTCTCTCTCTCTCTCTCTCTCTCTCTCTCTCTCTCGCTCTCTCTCGCTCTCTCTCGCTCTCTCTCTCTCTCTCGCTCTCTCTCGCTCTCTCTCGCTCTCTCGCTCTCTCGCTCTCTCTCGCTCTCTCTCTCTCTCGCTGTCTCCCTCCCTAATGTTTTCTTTCCTCTTTCTCTTCTGCACAGATGCTATATTTTTCCATCATCTTTTCATCCTACTGCATTGTCCTTTTCTTTATCTTTAAATGCTTTTCTTTCTTTGTGTTGGCAATAATTAGCCATGAATCCATCGCCTCTCCTCATCACCTCCAACCACACATACATGCCAACTGAGGTATGTCAACAAAAGCAGCGAGTAACTTCATATGCTTGAAGTTTCAAAATTAAAGCTACTGGCTCCTTGTCAGTGAAAAATGGACAATTGTGTTTTCAAAAATCTTTTTTGTGCATTAGAGTAAATATTGTGTAAATTTAAAACTTTATCCCGATTTTCTGCATATCTAATTTGCTCCTATCCACCTCAATATCAGCATGACTACAAGCCATTGAAAAACATATCACAGATGCAAACCTGTGTTATACGCCTAAAATGATTTTTAAAAGAGTTTAATTGCCAGAGTACCATGCTAGTAAATAAAAGTTAATAAGTACAAATAGATGGGCGAATACTCAGACAACAACAGGTCTTAGCTGACCTAAAAAAAACAAGCTTCAGGCACAGTAAGGCTCGTGTGTGGGGCATGTGTTGAAGGCTAATCCAAATGAGTGCATGTTTAATCCACATCATTAAATTGAGCTCCTGAATGTGCGTCGTACACTGAAGGCAGACCGACCTTTGACACAACAGATAACACAGCTAAACACATGCAGGCACCTACACACACTTCATGGTAAATACCTCTAAAACATGTATAAAAAATCTAAAACGTGGGCTGTGCGATATGTCTGCATTCACGGTCTAAACTCATCAGACTGTGTAATAAGCTGATCAAATCTATGGCCCTTTAATTTAAGAGGTGAAAATAAAACCAATGCCAGTCAGTTCAAGTGTGAGATATATTCACACTACACACACAGCAGTACTGCCAACTGAATTTGTAATTAAAAGAAACTACTAAAACTACTGCTAAATGGTCTATGGTTAGTCACACAATTCGTTGCATTGTTTAAGGATCTATGCATTACACATGCTTGAATCCGTGCTGTACAGAAATTTTGGAATGTTGTGGTTAGCAGGAAAAATGCATTACCTCACGCCTCCTTTCTTTCTCTCTCTCTCTCACTCCCACTTTTCTACCTCGCTTTCCCTCATAAGTTCCTGTCTGTGGGATACAGAGGTTTATAAATAACTCTCAGCCCAGTACAGTGTTTTTCGAGTGTGTGTGGTGCCAGTAGGTGTTAATATAGGAGTGTGTACTGGCTAACGCTAATATAATAAGATATTAATGAGAGAGAAAAGGGATAGAGAGAGAAAGAGAATACAGGAGGGGGAGGACAAGAGAAGGCATCAACAGAAGAAAGGAGGGTGGAGAACAAGGGGGCACAGAGAGTCAGCATATGAGGCTTCCGCTCGTTGAGCAACACCGCCTCCTCCTAAACGCTGCTAAATACTCGCGCTCTCTCTCCCTCCCTCACTGTTAATGGCAGCCTGTTTAAACACAGGCTGAGCGAATGTGTGTGTGTGCACTGTAGCGCCTGGGTGCATGTTAAACACAGTCCCTGAAATCCTACTCCAATCCAATAAAGCCTTCAGCAGCCCTGCCAGCAGAGACAATTACTGCACCTCACCCAGAGAGAGAGAGAGAGAACGAGACCTGCAAAACAGAGAGAGAGAGAGAGAGAGAGAGAGAGAGAGAGAGAGAGAGAGAGAGAGAGAGAGACCTGCAAAACAGAGAGAGACAGAAAGATAGGGAGAGCGAGACCTGCAGAACAGTGAGAGAGAGAGAGAGAGAGAGAGAGAGACCTGCAAAACAGAGAGAGAGAGAGAGAGAGAGAGAGAGAGAGAGAGAGAGAGAGAGAGAGAGAGAGAGAGAGAGAGAGAGAGAGAGAAGCATGGAGAAGTGGAAACAAAGACCACAGAATGCTCCTCACATCATCTGTACATTAGTTACATTCTCTTCTGACAAGCAGGACTCAACAATAACGATTTTTCAGTTTAGTTTGTCTTGCATACATTACAAAGTTTGTATGTGTTTTAAAGGACATGGCCAACTAAAGGTCATTAGATCTTAGGAAGAATGAATGAAAAAGAGGCTGTGAGGGACATAAATGAAATATGGTGACCCTGAGACTGAGGTCCATTCACCACAAGAGTGAAACAAGGAAGCACAAATTAAAAACTGAACAAAAAGAAACTTTACTCGAGTGCTACAGGTGGCGCAGTAAGTCCATTGGACTTATTGGATGTATGTTTGTCCCTTTGTATGGGTCCAAAAGAATGTTTTCAAGTTTTATTAGCAGAATGAACAATGGATGCATTGTCATCAATGTCTCTGTTGCAGAACTTGGTGGACTCATTGGGTCATAGGTTTATTACCAACAGCCATCATGGGGATTATGGAAATGAAAAGGTAGCATGGGTGGATTTTCCTCAGCTTAGCCAAAATACCCTCAGATGCCCCGTGTGAATCATGGAAATGGTTGAGAAGATGAATTCATGTTTCATACATGCTGAAACACAGGAAATAATGATCCTTTAGAGCAGCGATCGCTAACCAGGTGTACACGTACTCTGAAAAACATGACCAATTTCTTAAATTAATTTTCTGAAGTTCCTTTCAAAGCAACGAAAACACAAAGATGTAACGTGAGGACACTTAGCATAATGTGTGTGCTTAAGACTCTGGTTTCCCCTCCACAGTATTGATTTTTAAAGTGACTTTTAAAAATTAGAATGATAAATGGGATCCAGCACAAAATGAGTTAACATTTCTGGTTTGGTGTTGAGTTTAACTGGTGTGGCTATGGGGCTACGCGACAAACTGGTTGGGAAACACTTTAGACAGCCTAAACTCAGAGCTACTAACTCAACATTGTGATTACAGCAACAAAATGACAACCTTGTGTGCCTTGTGTGTATTATCGCAGCTATATGCAAATGGTGTGCTTGTGTCTAATGGGCAATTAGCATCAATGCTACAGGTTAAACTCCTCACAGTGAGAAGGGGGGCAACAGACACCCCACAATGGCTCATAATTTCTCTGTCGCACCCCTGCATGTTATTTACCTTCTCTAATGAGGGCAAGAAATGAGAACTACCTCACTTTACAGAGTTCTTATCTTTCTGACTACTTTATAACTCAAACGTCTCCTCGCTCCTTTTTTCTATCCAATTACCCATCTGTTTATGCAAAGTATTTCTGTTTATATCTTTCCATCAGCCTTCTCCATCCCTCCCCTCTTTCCAAATGCTCTTTTTTCTGTCTGTCTCTCTCTATTTTTAGTGTTCCACCGCTTCATGTTCCTGGAGCCGTACCACAGCGAGGGACGGGGGAGAGAGAGAAAATGCGGATAGGCGGAGGAAGAAAGGAAGTGAGGAGAGGAGGGGCATGTTGCCTGCTGTCCTCAGTCCTCTGTAAATCAAGCCGGCCATTTGCCTGTCATTTTCCTCTCTGCACCACCTCCGGTTTTCCCTCCACCTCTCCCCTCATCAGGAGATCAGTCTCAAAGCTGGAGGAAAGTCATATATGGGGGAGGTGGGCGAGAGGGTCAAGAGAGAGATAGAAGAAGAAAAGAGTGATAGGATAGGAAGGGAGGGTGAGAACAAACAAAGTACAAGCCAATATTGTTGAAGTTCACATGCATTTATTGGAAAATGGACAAATAGCTTCTAAATTCAAAAACTGCTCTAACACACATTGACCTTTGCATGTCAGGTCTAAAGGCTTGTTCACAGCAAACAAGAAGCAGAAACGCTGACATGATTTTCTGACAAAAAGTCTATTAACACCAAGACTGAATGGAAACCAAATTTACTCCTGTACAGTAGGTGGCGCTGATGAACAAACAAATTTACTCTGGTAAAACATACAAAGTGGAAACTTTTCAGCTTGAGGCCGAAAGCTTTAACATGCTAAATTAATGCATTCGCTAATTTTACATAACTGTTTCATTCTGTTCTGTGTGATTTTTAAACACTGCCAATAATAAAAAAACTGTTTAGAAAAATTCATCTGATGGAGAAAGTAAACAAAACCGTCTGTCTCGATCCAAATTCGGTCTTGAATGCATTTATGATTGATTGCCAGTTTTGAAGAATGAAAACAAAAACGAAAAGGCATTCAAGGTCAAAGGAAAGTCAACATAAAATCTAAACCCATTTACTTTAACATATGTTCCCAGTTGTAATTTATTGCTGCACATTATATAATGTTCGCTTTATAATGTAAAAAATGTAATAACTTGTCCCATTTCTAAAATGATCTTTCCTTTTCAGGTGATGTCACCAAGTCCTCATACTTTCAACCCTTCCCCTCCAATTAGTTAGCAGACTGAGCACACTTCACCATCCAATCAATTCCAAAGGATGTTTTCCAATCCCGCCCACTTTTTTTCTCAATGAATATTCTGTTTCACTCAAAAATCACTTTAGAAAGATGTGAAATCACACATAATCCTGTCTAATGTGGATAATGAATTGAAACATTATAGCAATATATTTAAATGCAATATTCTAACCTTTTCATGTATAAAACTGTGGTTTAATGATGCCAGCTGCATATGGCTAATTTGTGTGTGGTATTTGGGTTCGCCCCCTCAGGGTGGTTCAGGGTGGCTTTGACTTGGTGTTATTTAGGCCAGGGGCAAAGGGGGAGAGGGAGAAAAAGAAAGACAGAACGAGAGGTGGATGAAAGGAGGGTGTCCCTTCTCAGCTCGCTGTCCAGATGGTCTGGTCACCACGGCTGTGTTGTTCCCGCCAGGAGGTGCTTTGATATGGAGCGTGTGTGTCTGTGTGCATGTGTACAATGTCCTTCTCAGTTATACATGTAGTTCCTTTGTTTTCATAAACATCCCTGTCTTTACAGAGCTAAAGATTTGTTGTAGTGTATGAGCATGTTCCAATATTGGAACAGAATTATTTGTATAACCTTTGGTGGTGCCGTTAACAGTTCCTAAATACTGTACTAAAACATTCTGACAGTGTTTCTTGTGCCACCTGCCTCTAGTCCGACCTGCAAACAAATGGCTCCTCCGTCTCTATTTAATGAATTGCTCACCAACACTCCATAACCCAGACTCATGAGTTAATGGTTTATAAAGTTTGAATGCAGTCTAACGACTCTTACTGATGGAATCTGTGGCGGTTTTTCATTTTTTTACTTTTTTGTTAATGGCCAATTATTTGTCAAGTACTAAAAGAAGTGTTTAAAGTAATCATTAAAGAACCGGAACTGTTAGAGGAAATCTGAACCAAATGGAACCAGAATTGGAACCAGGATTATTAAATCACTTCATCCCTAGAGCACCTATTACACAGTGCACAGCCAATAAACAGCTAAAAACCAGAGAGAAACAGTCAAATGCAGGAAAAAGCAGGAAGGAGCTTGTTTTTCCAGATGCTTTCAAAGACAGAAAGTAGAGACAGTAAGTGACCTCACCTATCTATGATAAACATACTTCTTTACAAACACACACACACACACACACACACACACACACAACACCAATCTTTTTAGATTTAATGATGAGCAAGACACCTGCTGCTGATTTCAGATAGGTAGGTGTGCGCGTATGTGTGTGTATGTGGTATTAAGTCTGGAGTGTGTATCTATGTCTGAATAAGTGGATCAGAGTGTGCACCTGGGCGTGATTCAGTCTGAGTGTGTGTGCAGCAGTATGTCTTGCTTAACAGCCTCACAGGCAGTGGCTGGCTGAGAACAGCTCAGCCAACCAAGCATTAGAGAGAGAGAAAAGGATGGAGAGAAAAAATGCAGAAAGTTGCATGGAGAGATGCAGATACTTTTTTGCCATCAAGCATCACTGACATATTTTTACTCAAGGTACTTTTTACCTTTAAATGTTCCACTTGTTCTCACATTTTTATTTTTTTCCCCCACAAAGCAGCTTTTTTTCTTCAGGGGTGGTGGGGGTTTGGTTGGAGGAGAGATAGAGTGGCTACCATGGAAACAAAGCACATCACCGATATGAGCATCCCTGATGGCGCACAGGCGAGGCAATAACTCTGTCCCAGTGGCCTCACTTTGAGTGAGTTTGCGAGTATGTGCCTGCGTGTGTGCTGTGGTATGAGGAGCAACCGAGGATGTGCTGTGTTATTCAGTATTCTACGAACAAAGGTTTTCGAGAGAGCAAGACTGCAAGTGTGTGTGTAGACATGGAGCCACTCTCTTGTAATTGGCCCCACTGTAGGCTCTCGGGTGGAGGGCAATTTAAATATTATTGAGCGAGTAAGTATACTCTAATGAGGAGCGGGAGGAAGAGAGCAGAGGAAGGCCGTAGGAGAAATACAGAAAAAAAGCAAGCTCCCAAACTCATGAGGCCCTCCAAGGACCGGAAAAGCTACAACAGGACTAGTGCTGGGCACGCGCATCACAATATATTCAAAACGACAATTTCTTTGTTTGAAAAATACAACTCCCTTTTAAGCCATTTTAGAGCTAATACATATAGAGATGATATGTCTATAAAAAAATATAAATATTTGAACTATATTGTCCAAACCTGTGTGTGTGTGTGTGTGTGTATGTGTGTGTGTGAACATGCCAAGATGCATCAGACTTGAGGCGTCTCTCTTCAAGAATGTCTGGGCATGTGTTAATGCACATGTGGAGGGTAAAGTAACCATTTTCCTGTTCAGTGGTGCGGATAAACATGCAGGGTGCTGCCGCTTACATAAACGCTGAAATGCAAACTTAAAACCATGCACACTAATCGTAGATTCAAAGCGGGACCTATCCTCTTCCCTGTCTTACTGCAGACAGCTGCCTACCTTCAAACATGCAACCACGTGTCACAAAAGCAATTATTACATCATTATAACATGGCAATAGCAATCACAGGAATTTTTCTGCTGATGAAACCACAGTTTAGGACAAAAAAGGATCAACAGGTCTGTGTACACAAATCCATGTATGTGCATGTACATATGCATGTTCTTTCTGGCATGTGTCTACCCCCACACACATAAACATGCACACAACACCTTGGATAATTACCTCATGTCAGCCTGGAGGTCAAAAATCACAACACGTGTAATTGAAATGTAACCACTGTGACACCGTGAGCTCTTTCTTTAATCACACACGTCATGCACATGAAATAAATAAGTAGAATGGGATGATTTAACTATTTTAATCGAGGCCTATACTTTGATCAGGAAACATACACTTTCTTCTAGACTGTTAACACTTTTAGTTACATTAAAGTCTGTCAACAAGTCTTGTTTACCGACAAATAAACTTACAAATAGAAAGTTAATAGCAGAATGATTAGATATATTAGGGTTTGGTTCAAAGGTCAGAATCTATCCTGTGACTCTAAACAGTGTCCGGCGTAGAGCTGGACAGAGCACTAGCAAAAGCAAAGGTCATAGGTTCGATTCCCAGTAAAGGCATGCTTTTTTTGTGGCTTACTCTTACTAGTAAAGTTTGTCATTTAATTGCAAAACTGTAAAAAAAAAGTTTTCAAAAACATTTATATATGTAATAAAACTCACTGACCAATCAAATATTTGCCCTTGGGTCATGTGACTGCACGGCACAAATAAAAGTGCAGTGATTTGTTAGGCAATTATTCACAAAAAGATAAAAAACATATTGTAGCATACTCCCTACCTATGGATTGCAAAAGCTATTATTATTGTTATTGATATTATTATTATTATTGACACCACGACTACTATTATACCATTACAGTTATCATACTACTATGCCGTGTATTTTTATTGTTGGATTTTATTCAACAACAGGGCAAGTGAACAGGTTGCTCTGCAATGATCACGTTATGTTTCACTTTCTTTCATACAACCTTTGTCAGAGGCTGAAAGGTTGTGAAGTTCTCGCATCCTGGGGAAAGTTCAAAAGTTCTCTGAGGGACTGACAGTGTGCGTGTGTAAAAATAAACTCAGATTAACATGAATTTTTTACTGGATGCAGAAAGTGATGAAATTAAACGAGTAAGAGAAAGCAAAGGAAATAAAGGGCACAAACTGATGACTTATCAGTGTGTGTGTGTGTGTGTGGGAGAGATAAAAGGATGGAGCTGTATCCCAGATAGCCTTCCCTGTTTGTTGGACCAATTTGGGAGCGCTAAAAGAACCTAATTTAATCACAGAGGCGGTACCAGCTGCTGTTTACACACACACACACACACACACACACACACACACACACACACACACACACACACACACACACACACACACACACACAAAACAGAGAACACCCCACATTCATGAATGGACCCTGGGATTTCAAAACGCCCTCTTGTTTATTCAGATTCAATTCATTCATGCGTTTATTGTTTCATCATTGCAAGACTGTCTTCATCCAGATGCTTCAGAATTTGCAATCTTGGCATGTTTACTACTTAGCATGTTAGTGAATGAACTTTCACCCTAAAGGATTATAAAGGTCACCGTCTTCCAAGCGCAACCTTTGATAAGTGCAAGTGACACAAACACAGTATCAGAGCCTGACACAAAATGCAACACTTTGTGCCTGAACTGTTCCATAAAGTTTTATCAGACTATATGGTTCATTTACACTATACACAGTAATCTATACAAGTACACTTTGTTAGCAGATCATATTATTTCTCAACAGATGATCAGTTACGGAGTCAGTTACGGAGTATAATATTGTTCAGATATTTACCTCATGGTAAGTGCAAGATATAGGAAAAGCCCTCCAAAACTTATGCTGTTTCTGGCATTTATAAGCATTATAAATAAGAGGCTAAATTACAGCATTTTGCTCAAGTCACTTTGTTTAATGGGACCTACAGGAAAAAAGTATAGAAGTTGAATACGCTACAATAATGAGTAGAGTATGAGCTACAGTAATACTGATGTGTGTAAAATAATGCAATGTGATGTAATGTAATATACATCACATCCTCTAACATCACATTTAAATGGTGATTCAGGTCATGATGATCTGAAGCATCTAAGTAGGCAGTTTTACTTGCCTCGGCATGTAATTTAACAGCAGGTAAATGCTCCTCTGTTTCGCACCTTTTCAAAGGCAAAAACACAGGCGCTCTTTTAAATACAATGGCACGCACGTTCACACACAAACACACACATGCTCGAGGAAGCTGTGCGAGGAAAAGCGCAATAGCTAACAGCACTACTATTCATCAACTGTGCCACAAATAGAACAAAGTAATTAGACTGCAGCTGAACAAGTTGAATTATAGAGACTTTGAGACTGTAAGAACTGAGTGTGTGTAGGAGTGTGGAGATAGAAATGAGCAATGAGGCCTAAACACCGCTAAAAGCCAAAAGGGAATATATTAAAAAATATTTCTTAAGAGGAGATGAGACAAAACGAGAAACGATGAGACGTTTTCCTTTAATACGTCAGGAAAACTGTTTCTAAGTCAGCGCGATACTATTGATTCTCACTCCTGAGCGCACATTTGCTTGTTTGTGTTCGCCTCAAATAGACCTCGGTCTGTAATCGGCAGAAATCACAGTTATCACTGTGCTGGTGACTGTGTTTAAAGGTCACTCACAACCACACGAATACAACCTTAAACTTTTTGAAACATAATCCAAATGTTAAGGGCAGTGACAGCCAAATATCAGCCGATTCATCGGCTTGCCTTGTACATTTGAAGGGATCATTCCACATAGTATCAGTTGCAAAATGCCATGGTTACTGGATAATATATATTTTCAGTTTTCAAACATTCATTTGTAAATTGAATGAATATTATGCAAAATAAGAGTTTAAAAAGAAAAGTATAAAGAGCAATTTAGTGGACATCTTGTTTGATTCATATTTAATTATACAGTATTTTAAGTACAAATGATATTTTTATTTTTACAATTGACAATGGTATGTTATTCCAACATCTGAGAATGTTTCAAAGAGCATCTTGATAATAAAAGCAAGAAAAATCGGACCTTTCTTACAAACAAAGTTAATGGTAAATTTTCAAAACTGTGATAAACTAGACGTCTAGAAATAAAACAAAATTAAGTATTTCTTCTTTGTTACTACAATTTCTCTTAACTTGGCTGTAACTATACTTAGTCCAACCACACAGATCCAAATGACTAACGTTTAGGGAGCTCTCACAGTTCTGAAAAGGCTCTCCAGATCTTTCTGAAGGGTATAAAAAGTCTGGATAAGCGGTGGAGAAACACTGTAGGGCTGGACAGAGTTCCTTATAGACAGATACAG
Organism: Chromobotia macracanthus; assembly: GCA_036877525.1. NCBI lineage: Eukaryota > Metazoa > Chordata > Actinopteri > Cypriniformes > Botiidae > Chromobotia > Chromobotia macracanthus. Next base: position 5,716,731 of record JAZGTH010000026.1, read on the forward strand.
AGAACATCCTCATCTGAGCCAGTGAATCATGATGCTGTCCAGAAAGCATGTGCACCTGAGTCCTGAGGAAAAAGGGAGGAAGGCGAACAGAGAGAGAAAAATTATGATTTTTCTCACTCTCTTTTTTGAAAGCAATGCAAATTGTTGCTGTGGAGTCAGAGCGCCTGGCACACACACTCTCAGCTCCCCCATGCTTGATAATGACAAATAGAGCCCCACGGGCTCCGATCAACCTATCATAACGTCCAAAAAATAAATTCATCTCATTTACAGAGTACAAAAAACTCAATTCCAGGGGCACAGACGCGCACACACCTCTGGTCTGAACAAATCACAGGGGCTGTACTCAGGTGGTTGCCCGCCCCCCGATTACCCACAATGCCAAGGATTGCGGTGGTTCTGAAGTCACATTTGGTTGGGTAGAAGAGTAATGGCAGGCTTGAGCGAATGTATTACGATGGCAAATGACAACATTAACATATAAATGACTTCCTACCAAACACATCTGCTAATGTGTGGTTAGTGCCAGCAACACACACACAAAATATGACTGTATATTTTTGCCTCTCGCCCAAATGTGACTAAGTCACAGCATGGACAAAGCTGTGTGTGCTTCAACACCTTTGCTTTGCTGGTCTTGTTTACGAATGGAGCCTGTGGGTGTTGTGTGTGTGTGAGCGCTGGCCAGCTACGATGGTTGTCCAATGTCACAATCATCATGTTGCTTAAACACAAGCCCAGCCACACACACACAAAGCCACATACACACTCCCTCGTGCTCTGAGTGTGTCAGGAGATAGACTGGTTTGGACAGGAAACAGCATGTCCAGATTGCCCCCTGAGACAGGAAAAGGATTGGGTGTCATGTCTGTTTCTGTGCCTGACGCTCGGTGACGCAGTACGAAGCGTTGCTGATGCTTTAAAGGGATAGTTCACCCAAAAATGAAAGTTCTGTCATCATTTACTCACCCTGTCGTCATTCCAAAATGGTGTGAGTTTCATTCTTTCTATTGAAATTACTAGCATTAAGTTGACTGCTGTTTCACATGCACCGATAGCGGATGGGGACCAGGAGCAGTCATTATTTGGCGTCTTTTAAATGACCGTGACTTGACAAATTTTAATATGGCAGGGCTCAGAATGACATAAGGATAAATAAATGATTTTTAATTTTGGGTAAATTATCCTTTTAATAAGAACAGAACACAAAATTTTGTCTCGTATTGTTCTGAGAACAGCTTCCACCATCTAACATTTAAATGAACTATGACACGAGGGGAAAAAAGGTCACGATGCAGCAGCCAGCATCAACAGCTTCCACTGCTCGGTTTTATTTCAGACAGGAAAAATGCTTTAAGAGAGAACCAGTCTGAAAAGAAAGAGCGTGAAGGCAACAAAAGGCGAGAAGCTGTTGCCTGAAGCCTGTCCTCTTCCCCTTTTTCCTTCAGCTTTCTGTGTCTATTCCCTCGCTTTTCCTCTTTTTTCCCCTCTTTCCCTCAGAGCGCCTCCGGGCATCAAGCCCGCCACACGTCACAGAGCCTGGCCGCACAGAGAGAAGCGTGTGTGTCATTGTGTGTGTGTGTGTGGGCTTTGTTCCAGAGCTGTAAGAGCTGTTTACTCACTTGCGCACTCAAGCCTGAGTTCACTCTCTCTCCACACACACACACACACACACACACACACACACACACACACACACACACACACACACACGCTCCGACTACCACCCATTTCCTGTCAGCCAATCAGCTTCCTCCCAAAACTCTCAGCTCCCAAACTATCTCTCCGTTTCACTCTCACCTCACCAACCCATCTGTCTTTCCTACGCTGTTGCATGCGATCTCTCCATCCTCCTATGTGCCCTTTTTCATCACTTATTCATGAGCGCTCTCTCTCAGTGTAAAACACACTCTCGCTTCTCACGACCGGTGTTGTAGCTGTAACCATGGCAACCCCTTTGATTGACAAGGCGTAAATGGCATGCGACTACGTCAGAGGGCCGGTTCTCTTTAAGGGGGTGGGCATTACAGTCGGGACTCTTAAAGGGGCAGTTATTTTTATCGTTCATCGTAACGGTCCCTCAGCAGAAACAAAGAGGTCGTCTCAAGAGCAGAGGAGAATTAAAGGGATTTTTAAGGCGAGGGTCGCTCTGGAAACGTTAGCATCAATTATGGATGATGAAAGGGCATCCTCTTCCCTTTTCATTGATTAGCATGAATGATCATTCTCTTATTTGCAGACTGTTTGATGTAATTAGCGCACCGGCAACAGTGATTAATGCTATGCACTTGAACAATAAATGATCTAGCAAAAGGGTGGGTGTGTTTTTTGGGGGGGGAACAACACATAAAAGGAGGGGAAAGCGTGTCAGACAGATCCGATTGCCGTGTGAGGTCTTACAATATTAACCACGACTGTGACACTCAACACACACTAGAGAGTCGCTCTCTGCACATTCACACAGACACAAAGGAAGTCAGTGCCTGCCAAATAGTCAGGAAACATATGCAGATGGATCTCACGACAACATGTCCAGGTCACAAACTGAAATTAAAAGAAAAACTAGCTGTTTTGCATAAAGAAAACAAAGCTTGTTTTTTTACAGTATTTTTGTACGCACAATTAAGTACAAATTCCTCCCAAATTCTTGTTAGCACAATGGTTCAAACATTTCGTTGAGCATTATCTGTAATTTCCAGAACTAAAAAATAATTCTAATAAAATTTTCATTACATCATTACCTTTTTTTTCAGTATTGCATTAAAAACATTATTACAGTCATTTTAATAAGCACAAAGACAGCACACACTACTACGATGAAAAATGTGGAAATAATCTGGTATTAAATAAAATCTTTTTCAGTCTTTCTGAATTAAAAGTCACAATGCTAATTTCTTAATGGTGATTCATATGAAAATATGATTCATTCCCTTTAAGCCTGATATAAATTAAAATTTATCTTTTTACTTTATACACACACACACACACATCATGTCAAACAGCTTTATTGGGAACAGTCATATCATCAACAAAAGAACTGGATGTTCGTGTTCCTCACTCCATCAAATGCAGTGACTGGCTTCATCCTCTCTCTCTCCCTCTCGCTCTTTATCTCACACTCACTCTTCCAGCTCATATCCTGTGTGACAATCTCTCTCCTCAAACACACTCTGTTCCATCCTTTTTATGTGCTCTCTCTTTCTCCGTCTGAAGTGTGTAATCATGTGATGGGACTGCTGGATCTTGACTGGGGGGTAGGGACACACACACACGTCTGTTTCTGGTTCATCATTACTACTGTAATCGGTCGATTTGATGTATTAACGATTATGAGAACATAAGACACCGTTTGCACAGTCGCTCAAGTTTACCTGTATTTAAACCGCAGAGTGGAGTGTGTGTAAAGCTGATTGTTCCACTCTGGCGTGGTGACAGAATACAGCCCATCTGGCTTAAGGCTCTTAAAGCGCCCATCACCAGAGACGTTCCAGTCTTTCACAAACACTGAGACACACACACCGAGCGCTGCTTTTCCCCCAGCTGCCTTCTGCAACCAATCGGATGCTAAAGTGCCTCTTCTACTTCCTGGTCTCCACAGACTCTCTTAAAGTGACAGCGCACACTTAAAATACACAAATACACACCACACGTTTACACAATCAGAAACTATATAAGATACATGTGCTTTTAACGTGACCATATGTTGCTTGTGAGAAAGGAACGCAATACAGAATGTTCTGTGTAACACAAGTACATTTAAAACGTGTGTGCACTGTGCCAGGAAATAAAGAGACAAACACTCTTCCCTTCTCTCTCTCTCTCTGTCTGTTCCATTTGGCATTTGAGAAACTGCCCAAGAGCGTTCAGTAACCACGTCACCAGACACAGGGCATCTTCGACACAAAATGCTGCCAGCTGCCAATTAGGGCTGCCGTCTGCTGGACAGACAAGAGACGCAGCCAATGAGACCAGCCGTTTAGTTAGCAAAGGCGGGAGGGGCTGTGATGACAAGAAGCTGTGTCAATGAGCGGTGAGCCATTAGTGGAGGGGAAGGGGCTACTTATCGTGACAGGGAGAGACACACGCAAACACACACACTCTCTATGACCCTTTCCGTTGTCGAACATGAACACCTCCCAGCCACACTTCTCAAGCAAAACACTGAGCGTGTGGATGGCTGGGGTTACCACACGCACAAAGGCCTCGTCTTGTAGCCCACCCCCCAACAACATTGTTGCTCCCTGGAGGTCTGTTGGCTTCTTCTTAAACCCGTCATTCAAATGTCCTTTGTCTTTGAAAAGAAGAGAGAGTGCACAAGAGACGGAGAGAAGACAGAAATTATAACAGAATATGAAGGGAAGGGGAAAGAGAGAGAGTGCAAGCACAGGAGAGAGGCAAGACGGAGAGATGGAGAGTGAGAGATTCAGAGAGTACTGGATGAAACAAGTTCAGGGCAGTTCTTCTGCCAGTTCTTCCTCCACACACATTCCTGTGGCTGCATGGGGTGCGTGCATGTTTGTGTGTGTGTGTGTGTGTGTGTGTGTGTGTGACGCAAGACAGAAAGAACGGAACAAAGAAAGGCCAGAAACATTCTCTACACAAGTGTAAAGAACACAGACGCGAATGCTCGGCCGTCACATTTCAAGCATGTGGCCCTGTTGTACATGCTTAACATGCGGTCCACGTGTTACTGCTGCGGTAACAAACCTCAGTACTCAAGGGGGCGATATAGTTTTCTTTAAAAGTCTCTGCCATTAACCTAGCTACCTGTTGTTATTCAAGCAGCTAGCAATAAACGTCGACCTAAAGGACAATCATGCTAACACATCACCACTGACAAAGCAACTTGTGATGCATTCTAACATTTTGCAATAATGCAATAAACAATGCAATAAATTGTGTTTACTTTACTGGAAACATTCGCATTTGTGTACACACAGAGTCCAAGACGGACACCATAGCAGACGTTTTCACTTTCAAATCATACCTTTCTCAAACAAAGCAAATTTCTAATGCTTGTAATCACAGAAATGACACACTTAATCAGAACAGAAATGGCTTTATCAACAAAACAACCTCTCCTTTACAAAACCGCTCTGTGTTAAAAGCAGGCTGCAACATCCCAAATCCAGGCTTTGGTGAGGTGAGCCATAATAAGCTCTGATTCATCTCACAGACGCTTAAAGGGATCTCCTCGAGAAAATGTGTCAGGGAGGTGCCAAGTAGTTTACTTGATATAGCAGCAACCAACAATTTCATCTCATCAGCACAAATTTGTGGGAACGCCTGATGTGTGATTTTGCTTCATTAAACTCAGCCCTCCTGGAAGTTATTTTCAGAGTAGGTGAGTTTCACAAAAAAAACAAGCAAAAAAACAAATTCCACCGAAAAACTGAAATGCTTAGACAGGTAGATTATCAAATATCTATGCTGTCCAGGAAATAAACGTACGGCAAAAGAACTCTTTACTGTAACCTGTAAACAGAAACCATTCTGTGGAATTTAAGGAACAAACTAACAGAACGACACAACTGATTTACAAACATAGTTAAAGCATACATATCTGGTTATAACAAGGTGTAAGTATGTTGTCTGCTTTTCTGTTGTTTGGTTTGTTGCTAAATCTGCACATTTGATGAGATGGTTTTTGGCGATCACATCTCAAGGTTTTCAGCTGGCCTTTAACTAACACCCAATGCACACTTTTCGTTGGAAATTGACACTTTAAACAGGAGTCGCTATTAGTGGTTATGCTTTCAAAGCCAAAATGAATGACGGGTCTTGATTTAAACAAAAACAAAAGTTTTGGTACACTTTCCATTTAGCAAAATGTAAAAAAGCGTTTCCCTCACCTTAGCACGTTCACTACCATTAAAAAACTATTTCTGACAAATCCAGAATAATGCACTCTTTGCAACAGACTCGAGCGCACCCAAAATCACAAATTATCATGTGAGGGCACAGAAGCTAATCCTGCTATCCATCTTTCATCTTCAAACAATCCTGATAACAATCAAAATGACTGTCTAAACCACCAGCAAAACTTGTCTACGTTATTTGAAGACGTGGAACGCTCTGTGAAAACCAGAGATCTCGTTTCATGACAACCCTTAACCTCACACAAACACAGATCAATGTCACACCTCAAACACAGGCAGAAAAAGCACTCACACAGAGACCTGAGTAAAGATGAGAAGTGATACCACCGTGTTCATCGTGACATAAGGATTACGATTATCATCATGCCAGGCTGCACACATTCATGCATAGAGAAGTTTCAAAGCACCTTTCAATACTTCAGACTGCAGTTCAGATCTGTCAGTTACACAAATTGAAGCAGATGCTTAAGATAAAAGCAAGCTTACGAATCGCAAGATTTGGAAGGATGGATTCAGAAACATGCCATATTAGCTCTACTGTTAACCCTTAAAGAGTCACTGTACCAAAATCTGCAACACCTACAGCAATTAAGTACGAAATAGTACTATTCAGTACTTAAATAGTACCTTAAATTTACTAAAGTTGTTTAAAATGATATATAATAGCAATTTATACTCAGAATAACAGAATAATGACAAAAGGGTACAACATAAAGCAAAACCCAACTCCAGTAAATATATAAATAAATATATAAATAAACACAAATAAATAAAAGGGGTTTAAAATGTTCTAGGGTCTCTTATTCTGTAAACTAACAAAAAAAATTAACAGTAACAATACAAAGACAAAAATGCTGAAAGATTAGGCAGCAGGCCTTTAAACTGTAAGATTAGCTTTTTATCTAAACAATGTTTATAATTTATAAGCGTTTTGAAAATAGTCGTAATAATTGTGAGTGGCACAAGATAAACTTGTTTACGCCATGTTTAATAGAAAGAATTACCTATTTTTCCTCACATTTAAAATTAGCTGTCATATGTAAAGCTTTTCATTATTAAAACAACACTACAAATGTTTGCAACGAGCCCTTACAGAATGTAATTTGTTATAAATAGTGTGTAAGCAGCCTTTAATATTATCTCAGTGCACCGACAACTGCCTAGAATAAACTAATTCAGTTCACAGTGCGAATGAATTCAAGTCTCTTATATCAAACCGTTCAATTCGCATCTTTGTAGCGTTTCATCACTGTGTGTCACGCTGAAGGAAACAATCCCTAAAATGAAATGATGGTGAAGCATCTACGTTCAAATAAACATGTAAAACCAACATACTCTTACCTGAACCCATAATGCATCAGGGAGAAGGGCAGTGAACAGGAGAGGGGCCAGAATAACATGGAAAAGAAGAACGAGAGAAAATGAGTGTCTTCAAAAACACATTTGAGACTTTTAAAGAAAAAAGTACCACAAATTGCTGCTACATTTACATGCGTGTTTTTGACGTGATAGAACCTTGCAGTAAATATAAACTTCAATGTCTAATTGCTAAAACTCAGCAACAAAACCATTCCTGTAACAGTCAGTTATAAATCCAAATTCTGTGTTTTTATCTTTTAATCCTTTTTTTGGTTCTCAAACTAAATTTTTTGTTAGTTTAAGCTGTATTTTACATGTATTATGTAACCAAGTTCAGCGTACTTCGGGGATTTTGAATCAAAAACACACTCTGACAAATAAACTGCATTTTATTTTTATTCTCTCATTGTAAGTTATATCATCATTTTGTTATCCATAAAACAGGAGTGATATGTTTATTCTACAAACAAACAATACATGTAAGCACAGACAGAGATTCAACAGTAATGGTAGGCACCCACATAAACACACTCAGATATACGGCAGATAAACATTTACTCCACAGTATATGAAGAGATGGAAAGAACAGCCCACACAGAGAAACTATATAACACCTCTGTTGTTTTTGGGGCTCTTAGGCCACTGACTTGATCTTTCTGCTTAAGCGTCACTCTCAGTGATTATTATACATTTTTCATTTGTTTGGTTTTATTAATCATCAAGGATCTCATAATCAGAAGAACGATCCACTGGCATCAGAGTGATTCAAACATATCCTACGCCTGAGCCACCCTCCCAAAAAACAAACATCAAACTGATATGTATTCCTGTAGCTCAACTGGTAGAGCATTGTGTTAGTGCAAAGGTTGTGTGTTCGATTCCCAGTAAACACAAGTACTTATAAAATGCAAATCTTAAATACGCTGTATGCCGCTTTAAGCATCTACCAAATGAATAAATGTAATGTAAACGATATAATCAGGTGTCCAATAAAATTAACAGCTATTAATGAAGAACTTTTAGCGTTAAAATATCAGTGCAAATATTAACATACTTCACATACTTCTGTAGTATGCAGTATGTATACCGTGTACAGTGTGCAAATTTTCTCCATCCAAGGAATACCCAAATGACTTGCTACTACACTTGCCAAAATGTGCAGTATGCAACAGAGGCGCTCTGCGTGGGATACTAACGTGACCTTCCGTTTCCAGTGTGAGGAATAAACCAGACATGATATCACCCGTGATTTTTAACATCTCCTTGACTCATTGCTTGATCATTGTGCCAAAAGTATCAGATTAGAAAAAAGAAAATGTATTTCTAAATGAAGGCTGCTCACTAAATTAAACTTGCCATAAGTAGAGATTATTATTATTATACAAAACTACCTGTTTTCATAAATCAACCAATCAGTGAGTTGTCTGAATGACTAGTCAATCATAAGGAAGCCCTAAATAGTTTATATAAATAAAGCTGACTTATGGCCATGACAAGACACCTATAAGATACATTTCCTATCAGGGCATTTACACAAGACTAATTGAGTTCATAACCAGCTGGACAAAGTGACTCTTAACTAGCCACTGTCAACACCCTGGTATTTAAACTGTTATCTGCTTTACATGGTATTTTACAGTACCGTATAGTTTATTTACATTTTAACACCATGTCAGCTATCCACACAGCAAACACAAGTTTAAAATCACAATTCACAAAATTCAAAACATTATATAAGACTTCTCAACTCAACATTTGGATGACACATTCTGAAACTCCATGCATATATGATTCTGAATAAAAACAGTATTTCCTAACAGTATTATAAAAATTACAGTCCAACAAAATATGTTTAATAGTCAAAGGAACTTGAACAGAAATCATGTGAAAGACCTGAACGGCCCAATCGACACCTAGTGAAGACGACTTGATTTAAAGTTATGTAAGACCCTTCTTTTATATTGGGATTTATTTCATATAGTTTGTTGTTTTTATATTACAGTACCGTATAGTAATATTACACTGTATACAGTTCATGCAGCCCAGCAAGTATTCTATGCCGAACAAAGGTTATGTTTACTTCACAGGTGTTTCCCTTACAACAGCATGTAGTTGTTCTCGCATGATGAAGGTGTGGACCACTATGTCAAAGTCCCTTTAAGGCAAGTCATCATGGAAACGACCATGGGCAGCTATTTCCTATATTTCCAAACTCAAATCATCCCATACAGAAATCTGGAACATGAAAACTCACATTAAAGACATAACCTGAACATATATGCAAACTATATTTCAAAATACCACAAAATTGGTTGCTTCACATACATAGAGCATATTTGATGCATTCCTATGTTATATACGATACAAATATTAGACTAAATAAATACAAAAACAAAGGCATTTAAAAGTAAGAAGATGAGAAAATAAGATCTCTCAGCTTTGGAGTTACGTAAACTCAGATCTTGTGTATGTGCGCGCATGTGTGTTAGCGGCCGGCAGACAGAGATTTGATGCATTGGTGCACAGGAGGTACGACTGCCTACAGAAAGAGTACAAGTGTGTGGGGCTATACAGCAGTGGACCAGTGTCTCAGGCACATGCCATGTAATCGTCTTACTGTCTGTGAGCGAGAGCTCACTGCTGCCATTATATAACTGCTAATCCACATACACACACAGCAACAGTCAAGCCATGCCACGCCGTGACCTCTCACATACTTAAGCTTACTTTTCTACAGGGCATAAATGTACATACATAAAATCAAAGATCAGTGCCTACACATCATCTTGAATATTAAGCACTTGCCAAATGATACAAGTAGACCATCAACTGCGAATTAGACTCTTAAATTGAGCTTCAATGCTTCAGCAGGAGTGATTCTGAAACATGGCATTTTAAAAAAGCAGTCAGAATAAAAATGGATAGTTAAAAGTATGCCAAAGGTTGTCAGAGCTGTAGCGCAGTGGGCTCTGGACATATACATCTGGATCTGGGTTCGAGGATCACACCCTCTCTCTCTACATTTATATACAAATAAAGGCAAAAGGTCTAAAAATAACCTAATAATAATAATAAAACAATTCAAAAGTGGCAAAAAGTTACAGAAATAAATACTTATGCAAATACATTTTTACAGCTGACTGATTTATAATCAACTACTTTTATTAGTTGAGTTTGTGCGAGTAGTCAGTATCTGTGAGGGTCTAGCTACAATACTTTGTTATGTCACGTTTCACGGGTGGTTTAGCGTGAAACCACATACATAAAAAAACTGACAGAAGGAAACATCTGGAAGTAGTGGTGGTTCTCAACGTCACATCTAGACAGTAATTCTACAGACCTGTTATGTCATCCAAAAATGAAGATTGTCTTTCAGTTTTCCAATCAGCATACCTGTCTCTCAGCAGCTTTTATGTATGCATGTTGTTCAGTTACTCTTACACTCGAGTGCTGATGATCCTTTGCTAATACCTATTTGCCTAAAGAAGAGCTTTGTGTGTTTACGAGACCACTCAAGTCCAAGCACCACTGA